>JASANG010001402.1:0-200000 GCA_030248215.1 Enoplolaimus lenunculus | reverse complement strand
TTAGCTAATAGCTAATTTGCATATTAGCTTAATTGACAAGACAAAACTATGACTTTTTAAATTATTTCAATAATTATTAGGGTGGCTGAAGGGTTTTTGGGTGCGAGGAATCTGAATAAATTGTTTAATAACCTCCAAAACCGATAATTGAATAGTTAGCTAATAGCTAATTTGCATATTAGCTTAATTGACAAGACAAAACTAGGACTTTTTAAATTATTTCAATAAATATTAGGGTAACTGAAGGGTTTTTGGGTGTGGGGAATCTGAATAAATTGTTTAAAAACCTCCAAAACCGATAATTGAATACCTAGCTAATAGCTAATTTGCATATTAGCTTAATTGACAAGACAAAATTAGGACTTTTTAAATTATTCCAAAAATAATTAGGATGGCTGAAGGGTGTTTGGGTGCGAGGAATCTGAGGAAATTGCTTACAAACCTCCAAACCCAATAAATTAATAGTTAGCTAATAACTAATTTGCATATTGCCTTGTTTGCTTACGTGTGTTCGAGCTTCGCTCAATAAATGTAGTCCCACTACGACTGGTTTGATTAATTTACTAAAAAGTAAAACAGTACGTAATTCGGTGTTGAAAATTTTTTTCAATTCCGGTTCCTGTTTCTGTAGAATATATGGCAAATTAATGTACCAAATAATTTGCTAAAACTCGCTTTATAATTGCTAAATTTTGCAACACAGAAAGTATCGTCCGTCGCCGGAAAATCGTAGATCCGCCCCACTGTCTTTAATGGATTTCTGGTGGCTGGGTTGTTTAGCAGGGTGCAACCGGATTTAAAATTTTCCGGAACCGGATCCCGAAAGTGAAAAAATTAGCGAAAAAGGAACCGGAAAATGAAAAATATGTGCCAACGAAAAGTTCATTTTAATTTTCTTTTTTTTTTGCAATATTATTGGCGAAATAACCCTAGTTCGAAATAGGTATTCACATTATCTGTTGTATTTTAGATTTTCATAATCCACGGAAGCGAAATATACCTTTGATGGTTTTTTGGCGATTGTCAAGGTTTATATTCCATACACTAATGAAATCTATTTAATTTTTATCGTCATTTTTAGTAAAACATCTTAATTTTCATCGACCAAAATTGAATACCGGCATTTTTAATTCCGGTAAAAGTTTACCGGCACCGGAATTCCGGTTGCATCATGGCGATTGCCTATTGGACATTGAACCTGACAGTGTTTCAGTCGATAAATTTCATTAAAAGATGTACTGTACTAGCAAAATGTGTAATGGGTTAGGGTTGCGCTATACTTGACCTCCGGCGCCGTCCGCCACCCGTCCGCCGTCTATCACCCGTCCGCCGTCTATCACCCGTACGGCGCCGTCCGTCACCCGTCCACCGTCAGTCACCCGTACGGCGCCGTCAGTCACCGTCCGTCACGCTTACGGCGCCATCCGTCGCCATACGTTATTGTACGTGAGCTAATTTGTGTTCGATACCGCGCGGGTGACGGACGGCGCCGTACGGGTCGTGAACAGCGCCGTACGGGTCGTTGACAGCGCCGTACGGGTCGTGGACGGCGCCGCACGGGTCGTGGACAGCGCCGTACGGGTCGTGGACGGCGCCGTACGGGTCGTGGACGGCGCCGTACGGGTCGTGGACGGCGCCGCACGGGTCGTGGACGGCGCCGTACGGGTCGTGGACGGCGCCGTACGGGTCGTGGACGGCGCCGTACGGGTCGTGGACGGCGCCGTACGTCAACAAAAGTACAACGCAACCCTTAGACTGTAATTCCTTGCGTTAAAGTTTGCATAACACAATACTTTTTTGTTATGCCTGTGCGCTAAAAATATTTATTCAGCAAGGACGTACGCAATGAAGTTTAGCGTCGTATTTTTAGTTGCGTTGCTGTGAAAATTTTCAAATTTTTATTTCACAAAAGCGTTTCGTATGACTATAGTATGTTTGAGCGAATACAGGCTGCAGAAAACGTTTTGAGGATGTGTTGTGTAAAGTTTATTTTGTAGTGATATTGGTTGGGTGGTAACTGTGATAGCGTTTGTCCAGGATCCACATCGAAGTGGTGTATGTTAATTTTAGAGCGCCGGAATTGTGGACCGAATGCTTGGGACGTGGGTCGTCGTGCGTGAGCGTTCAGCCCGCCCAAGCCGCAATTGTGTTTTGGATGATAGGAACGGATATTGTTGATTTCGATAGCAGGATACGTATAACTAAAATTTAGCGAAAGCGGTATAGCGTTATTTCTACAAGAGTGACCTGTAAGCCCGATTTGTTCCAGGTGCTGGATTGCATGGATCGACCAGAAATTGGTAGATTGAAATGACGGAGTCAAGAGGAGGGTTTGAAATTGCTAATTAAGTTTCGTTAAGGTAAATATTGTTTATTAAAAATTAGTTGGTTTGGGCGGTGGCGATTCTGCCATACAGGGGCACTGTTCCCCCCTAGCAGTTGAGGTCCTGGCTTATGCCATAGAGAAGCACTGTTTTCCCCCAGCGCTTGAGGTCCTGGCTTAAACTTTCTATTACGCTTAGCAGAACATGGCTTTAGAGCCGTAGTTTAGCTTATTGATACCCGGAAGTAAGCGTTGTTGGCAGCGTTGGCTTTTTATAAATAAGCTAGTTTATGTATATGTGTGTGTAGAATAATTGTGGTATTTTGTTGACAGCAGGGCAATATTGGTATATACTTGCTCGGTCGGTGACAACAGCGGATCGAGAAATTTCTGAAACCGAGGCGGTTATAGAGAAAAATTCGCTAGTAAAGCGAGCGTGCGAGAAGTTAAACGCAATTTTAGTATTAAATCTTAACACAGGATTCTGGTTTTGATTTCCGGTGGCGTCGACAGCGTCTGGGAGCCACCGTGTTTCCCTTGGATCCGCTAGTGCCCAGTTATATACTGGTCCTATTAGGTTAGGTTAATATATAAGTGCATATATATACGTTAGTGTATGTATGTATTTGATTGGTATTCATAGTCTGTTTTGTGGGGTTTTTGAGACGAACAGCTTTCAGCGGTGTTATAGAAGGATCGTATCCCCCTTCGAAATGAATTTTTATTTCAATTGAAACAGTCAGCTTTTATAGGCTACTGAATTAGAATCTACAGCCTCCTGGGGATGAAAACGTTTTTTGATTGGACGCTGTGCTCGCTGGCGAACTCTATTAATGCAAGAGTATATACCCTCTTGTAATGAAATTGTGACTACGCGTCTTGCGTTGTGAAATGGGTTTTTTACTCTATGGAGTACGTATATGTTGTAGGCTAAAGATGCCGAGCGGTGTTTGTCTGGGTTTAGTGTTGGTCAAGCAATATTGTAAGGTTTAAAAGACTTTTTGAGTTATCTAATTTAGGCCAGAGTGTAGCTGCCGCTCACAATCTGTGACTCTGGTTCGAGATACAGGGTTTGAATTGATGAGTAGGGGGTTTTAATGTTTGGGAATGTCTATGGGGAGGGATATGGGGAATAGGGTGGTTTGGGGAACTCGGGGTATGGATCTATGCTACGTAGTGAGTGAGCAGGGATGGGCATGGGCGGTCTTGGTCAAACAAGCGAGACCAAGACCTAGACGCAACCTACTGAGACCGAGACTTTTGGTCTCGGTCTCGGTCAATTTTTAACCGTTAGGTACCGAAAATAAAAATAAGATTGTGAATATTTTTGTCTGGTTTGAATTGCCGCTTCTTGGCTACTGCCGCCATATATACCCTTCGAACAGGCTCGTGACAGATCACAGTGTCTCAAAACACCCTCGGTACAATCTCTAACTCAGAGCTATACTGTTGTTTTTGCTCCCGGGCAAACCGAATAGACTGGAGAATTTTTTAACATAGCGTGACGTTATAAATGCGGATGACCCATAACGTTTTAAACGATGCCTTAAACGTTGAAACGCGAAAATGCAACTATTTGTGCTTTGTCACAATAAAAAAATTGTTTTGGATTTCTTTTCAAAAATAGAATTTTGGGTAACCGGAGGGGTTATTTTGTTTCACATGTCGCTGTATAACCAGGTAGCATTGCTCCACAATCGTTCGCTGTCAGTGTTGGTAGGCGAAATGCGCAAGTACTTCCGAGCCACAGCTGCGGTCGAAGGAAAATTGTTGTGATTGCTTATCGCTTTTCAGCCTTTTGGCGTCGATTTACAAACCACCGAGACTGGAAAAAGCTAGACCGAGACCGAGACGAGCGAAATCTCGACATTTGCCGAGATCGAGACCGAGACCGCCCATCCCTGCTGGTGAGCAGCATGGTGGAAACAAAGGATCGAATCCAGATTCGTCAAAAATTTGTGGTTCGGATTTGGATTCGGTTGCCAAACAGCCGAATCCAAAAGCCGAATGCAACAGTGTTCGGCACGAATTCGGTTTTGGATTCAGCGCATTAGTACTGGATTCAGATTCGGTTTCGATATTGTGCTCAGAATAGGCAGTCAGCATCTGGCCCAAGCAGCCGCTTCCGGACCCTTCATTTGGAGCCACCCCTTACAAGATTTTAAACAAAAAAATTTGAAAAATATTTTGACCATCGCACAGGGCCGCCACCCCGGAATTTTCGGGAACCCAATCCAAGCCTGGTCCGGCTCTGGTCAGCATCCTTGGCATCCGTGTAACATACTTAGTATTTTATTTGTACGCAACATTTTCAGAGCTATAAAATAGCTTACGTTGTATTGTAGGTGTTAGGTAGTGACTGGTAGAGAAATGTTTGAAGTAACTTGTATATATGTTTCCTTCCTAATGAACATGTATTATGCAGTGGTAATGACATAGGCGCCGGTAGTAAGTTGGGCAGACGGGGATATTTGCCTCCCAATGTTCAGATTGGAGGGCACAGCCTCCCAATATTGCATAGAGTCAGAATATCAAACGGTCGAATCTCTGTTCCAGCTTCTACCGCACAACCCAATCCATTTTTTTACCAGCGAATGACACAAAAATGATTTCGTTTTGAGTGGTGATGAAAAGCGAATTCGCGTTAATGCAGAGTTAAAGTGAATACTTCATTTTATTGGAGCATCTTGTCTGTCGCATGTTTTTCGCAAAACAACGTGATTTTGGCAAAACAGATACCATTGTGCTGTGGCCCCCAATATTTATTTGGTTCCGGCGCCGCTGGGTAGTGGTATATACCTATAGCCCCCATTCACAGTTAAATTTTTAGAATAAATGCGATTTCATTACATGGTCTAAACTAAAATATAAAGAAATTTAAAAGCCCGCCCCCCCGCGCAAAAAAACCTGGGACCGCCAACGATATATACATAACATACATATATACTAGGGATGATAATCGGCATCGGTAATAATCGGCACTTTTCGTGAGCATCGGCATCGGCACTGCAAAACATTACCGATTTTTTGCCGATACTTTTTGCACATAACAATCAGTTAGAATGCTATCAATTTCATTTCTGGGCGCATATCATGTGTCTGGTCAGGACTACTGTTATCTGTATTGCGTTTGGGTTTGAAAAAAGTTAATTGAAATGAACCGTTCTTATAAAATTATAATCGTTTATGATGGTTAGGTAGGGTTTAAGTCTTCGTAGAATGATGTAATGTAGTATCCTATCTGTTTAGTTAGCATGATGTACTAAAGTTGGAATCGGTATCGGTTCAGCATCGGCAAAATTTGAGTATAAAAATGGTCACCGACACCGGTATCGGCATGGGCAATAACTTTGGTATCGGCACATCCCAAATATATACTTACGTTACTGTGTACATAACGAGTTGTTGTTGTGCTACTTATTATCAGGGCTTTGCTCGGAGTTGTCAGTCAAAGACAAGTTTAAGAAGGCTTGGGAGTCGTTGCGACTTACCAAAACCGACGATGAAGCAAAATTCAATAAATTATCGAAAGTTATAAAAAGACATTTGAGGACACAAAGTTTATAAAAATACGAAAAATTTCCGCTGCCGAAAATGCTGCAACGGAAACCTCTAGCATAAACTGCACCGGAGCTGGAACCGGAAGTCCAGATTTTGTCGGAGCCGGAACTGGAAGTCCAGATTTGTCGGAGCCGGAGAAGCCGAGGTCTAGCTATATCTAGTACCCTTGTAGTTATCTATTCGGATTTCCACGGTAAAGTTCCTTACGATATCATCGCCGGAACCGGAAGTCCAGATTTTGTCGGAACCGGAGAGTTCGAGGTTTAGCTATATCTAGTACCCTTGTAGTTATCTATTCAGATTTCCACGGTAAAGTTCCTTCGCCGGAACCGGAAGTCCAGATTTTGTCGAAGCCGGAACTGGAAGTCCAGATTTTGTCGGAACCGGAGAGGTCGAGGTCTAGCTATATCTAGTACCCTTGTAGTTATCTATTCAGATTTCCACGGTAAAGTTCCTTCGCCGGAACCGGAAGTCTAGATTTTGTCGGAGCCGGAACCGGAAGTCCAGATTTTGTCGGGGCTGGAGAGGCCGAGGTCTAGCTATATCTAGTACCCTTGTAGTTATCTATTCAGATTTCCACGGTAAAGTTCCTTCGCCGGAACCGGAAGTCCAGATTTTGTCGAAGCCGGAACTGGAAGTCCAGATTTTGTCGGAACCGGAGAGGTCGAGGTCTAGCTATATCTAGTACCCTTGTAGTTATTAATTCGGATTTCCACGGTAAAGTTCCTTCGCCGGAACCGGAAGTCTAGATTTTGTCGGAGCCGGAACCGGAAGTCCAGATTTTATCGGAGCCGGAGAAGCCGAGGTCTAGCTATATCTAGTACCCTTGTAGTTATCCATTCGGATTTCCACGGTAAAGTTCCTTCGCCGGAACCGGAAGTCTAGATTTTGTCGGAGCCGGAACCGGAAGGCCAGATTTTATTGGAGCCGGAGAGGCCGAGGTCTTCCTGTATATGTAGTACCCTGATAGGTATCCATTCTGATCTCCACGGCAAAGCAGCTCCTTACGATATCATCTCAGCGCAAGTTTTTAATTATATTATTTTACAAGGTTGATATGGCAACAGGTTCGTAGTTTGAACGGCGCCGCAGATGGGTTCAGTCCCCTCCTGGAAGAATATTGGCACATTCTCTGAAGTTTCAGCATTGCTCGTTGTAAGTCATCGAAAACGCTTGTATGTCCCTCCTGAAAAATGTTTAGCCTCCCCCCATGGCAAGGTGAACTTGCTACGGGCCAGGCCAAATGATTAAATTAGTAATACCGCGATATTGTAAAAAATTGTAGCAAAATATTTCATTTTACAACAACTTGTTAATACGTATATATGGGCGTTGAATTTGTGTACTGATTCAGCGTATTTCGGGTTGGGTAGAGTACAGTCATTGCGTATTCAAAAGCAACGTTGGCTGCTTATTATTGAGCAACGTATACAAAGGGGAATATATTCAAGGTATCGATGGCTGTCCGACGATCCTAACAGTTTCTTCGGCTTTAGTGGAGGGGAGGAAGTTGTTCGACGTTTTCGTCGTTTCAGGTTTTTCTCTCGCAGCTAAAAATTGAGCTTACTTGATGGCATCCAAAGGCTCCGTTTTTCATGAGCCTCCCGAGCAGTTAGCAGATTTGTACGTCGAAATTGGTTTGCAAACGAGAAAAATAGGCTTTTGTTCGCAGGGAGCAAAAAATAAGCTTGTTTAACAGGGGGCAGAAGCAATCAGCTGGATTATGGGGGTCGAAAATTTTATTTTTCACGCATCAGTTCTGTGTTTGCTCGAAATTGTTGTTTTTATTAGTTTGGCGAAATGAGAGATTCTGGCATATCGCATAGGTTATTTTTATGTGTTTGTTTTGTATATATTTAGAGTTCTTTTGAAACTGGCAATGTATATGATATATATATGTATATATTAATATATGTATATATACATATATTTTTTTGGTTTTATTACTTTTGTGATTGGCCCATTATATTACCGGCTGATACTTTAGTATTATGTTAGTTTAGATAGCTTTGAACGGTAATAGGTTGTATTTTAGGCGTTTAAAATGTGTGTTGTCGTTTTACATTGGCTAGTTAAAAGATGTATCTAAGCGTATGTTTAAAGTTTAGATGATTTCTTTAAAGTTTGGACTCTTGCACAATTCCCACACACACACGCAGGAGTAGGCTTAGGCTCAGGTTTATAAAAGAAGGCTGACTTGAGTTTTTTCCCAAACCTAAGCCTGAACCTAAACCTTTAACTTTAAATATGGGCGAACAGCAGCCAAAGTTAGCAAATTACGTGGGAGGTGTGAAATTTGTGTATTGCAAAATTTTCGGAATACGCAAAACAGGTTTGCGATTTGTGCACATACCCAGGCCAGGAACCGCTCGCTGGGGCAACAGCAGTGGAGCTAAGTTTGTTTTCGGCAGTTGGAAAATTTTGCTGATGAAGCAAAACGATAGCAAAGGAGAATAGGTGCCAGAATTGTGGTGGCGTTGGAGATTTTGGATCACCGGCTGGATTCTGGATGTGACCCCGTCAGGATATGCCCCTGGACGCTCAAATTGCAAGTCGTTTCGATGCATTTTAATATGCACATTCAGTATTAACACGTCATCTATGCAAACACAGACAGTATTCACAATTGATTTGCAGTTTGCAAATTGCAGATAAGCCGTTTTGCAGCGAGTTTGCAGTGAAAAGTTATGTACTGCATTGAATTGTTTTGTTTGTTTAGTAGATTATTGCAGGCCCATAGCTAGGAATTGTAAATGGAGCGGGGGGCACACAATTTTTAGGGGAGGTGGGAATGGTTTTGGTGCATAAAATTAATTCGATGGTGTCGAAAATTTTTTGAGCTGGGGATCGAGAGGTATCCGTAGGGGGGGGGCGGGCGGCGCCGTTGTCTTTGGTGTTGTATTAGATCAAATTGTAAAATGGGTCACTTGCAGTACAAAACTTGAAAATGGTGAAAGTTTGCAGATTTTGTAGTCAAAATAATTTTCACTCGATATTCAAGTGTTTCGGGTTGAATTGGATTACATGGTACATACCTGCTGTGGCCAGTAGCCAAGGGAGGCCAGGGGAGGCTCAGCCCCTTCGGGAAAAATTTTGCCCCCTTACAAAATTTTCAACCTTGTTTGCAAGTCATTAATGAACCCTTGAATGCCCTTACTGATAATTTTTAGCCCCCCGCCTCCTAGCAAGGTGAGCTGGCTACAGGTTTGCATACCTATTTGATTAGCTCAATGGAACAGCGAAACCTGGTATCGAAAGTTTACCGGCAGGAGGGTATGCTATAGGGAACCGGAGGGTAATGAAAATTTTCGTTACAGGATTCTCTGAATGCTGCTGTGGATGAAGTTTCCGTCGGGAGCAAAGATGTTATTGGGATTGCTTCCGTTGTTGCGGACTGTCAACAACACGAAATATAAACGCCGCCCTGCTTAGGAATTTTATGAAATGGGTCTAGGTTGTTGTAGTTTTATACGGGGGTGATATGCTTTATTGTAATAGCGGCACTTTTTGATGTGCGCAACAAATATTGTTTAAATAGACCTTTATCTGTACGAGGATGTTTGGGCTATTAGTGCTTGGCGGATAGCAACAGATCAGCGATATCTCGGCCTTCAGTCCGGTGGCTATAGCTTCACGCCTTCATTCAGTCTAAATGTAATCCTGGCTTAGAAGGCGTATCACGACAATTGGTCGTCCGACAACTCGTCGACCGATAACTTGTAATCCGAAATTTCTTCGATTTGTGACAATATCGTCGCCCATAATTATGCTTACGTTTAGGCTTACATTTATTAGTCGGCTTTAGGACGCTGTCGGGCGACGAATTGTCGTAGATTCGGGTCGGGGTTGAAGTGGAGGTAATTGGGAACCTGGAACCGGCATCAATGTGTGAATCTGAAGCAGTGTATTTCAGTTATGGCGGTTTTCAGTTGAGCTGAAAACTGTGACAAAATTTTTTATTTAAAATGATAAAATATTTGAAAAAATTTATTTATTTAAAATGATAAAATAGTTTAAAATTTTTTTATAAAAAATTTTTTTATAAGTGTGACATAGCGACACCAATAATTAGTCAGTGTAAACGTTCAAAAGGTTGATTCCGATTGAACGCCCGGAATTAAAATAGGGATCAGGCCTTGTGTTGACTAGGAATTCTAGCTGGAATCGGAATTTGCTTACATCCGGTTTAAAGTATATTTCTTTTTTTGGTATTTGGTTAAAGAAACCTAATAGTTATTGTCAGTCTAGATAGAAACCGTACTTCAGAACTTTTAACTAAGGATCTGGCGAGGCGAGGTACGGCTGGTTTCGAACTAGCGACTTACGGATCCTTAGGCAGACGCTGTACCACTGTGCGACGTAGCCCGCTGCTCCAACTAGTTTTTTGTCAAATATATGTGTCAACCGTATGCCGCCGGCATGCAGACTACACAATGTTCATTGCATATATTGCATATATGTCGTAGGCAATACTGCTATTCATTCAGGCCAGTTGCTAATTGGCTTACGCCAATTTGGCCTGGGCTAAACTGCTATTGAACTTATAGACCAATCAGATTTGATTATTTGGACAGACACGATACTGTTAACCAATCAGCGTTGGTCTTACATCACTGTTGTTTTTGCGACATTTCACAATCACTATTAGGCCTAGGCTAAACTGCTATTTGTATCCAATAGCAGATTGGTCAAGGCCAAGTGGTAATTGGCGTGAATAGCAGATTGGCCTACGACATATACACGTGATCAATCATTTCTTACGTGCTTACGATTATGAAAGGCACGCCATTTTCAACTCAGTTGTAACAAGAGTGGATGATCACTCTAACCAGGAGTGTGTAACTGCCGAAATTTGTGTGGTACAAAATGTACCACCGAGCGTTGCATTTTTGGCCGACCCCCCCTCCTTGTTTAGAGGGGGTCGCTATCACATGAATACCACTAAATTAAACTATAAGGGAAGCATATTTGACGCCGTATACAAAAATGTCATGGTTCGCACCGGTTGTACCCCCTCAAAATAAAGGGGGAAGGGAAAAAACGCAACGCGTGCCGGGTACATTGTTTTCTACACAGAATGTGCTCAGTTGCACACTCTTGTTAAATAGCGATTATCAACTCTTAATTGGATTGATGCAACGTGTTCACAGTCGGCTATTATATTTTCAGTTGTAATTGTGCATATAACAGCTACGTTAACGCAGTCACCTAACGTTGTAATTAGTACTGTTAATTGATATTTTTGTGATATCGACTTCAAATATCCAGAGTATTCCGTTGATTGCTTTTCAATACAAAGTCCAATCTCGACAAAATCCAGCCATGGCGTTTCGTTCAAAGACATTGGTAAGTTTCAGGAAGTAACCACCTGAGACAGGTGCGCTCGTATTCTCAAATGCGAGCAGCATCTAATACCAGTTGGTGATACATCTTGTAACTTTTGAATCATTGAATAGGGTGAGGTTTAAAATTCGGCACATTTTTGAGATGTGATCTGCATAGTGCAATTGGAATTCCGATTCCGATTAGAATTTCGATTCAAAACGAATTCAGATTCTGATTCCGATTGCGATTCAAAACGAATTCAGATTCCGATTCCGATTGCACAATCAATCGGAATCGGAATTTCGACGTTTTAATTTTAAGCATACATGTTGTGATGCGTTGTATAAAAATTCTGTATCATTTATGTATTAAATTGTTTTCGATAAGTTAACTTATCAATATAATCCAGTTCCGATTTGCACCCTGGTGATCTGGCCTAATTCTGACCCAATTTTGAGTTTGGTGATAGGTGTTGTACACATTTAAGAATATGGGCAATGTTGTTGGTTAATTCTTTGACTTTGATCGCTGACGGGAACACGTTTGCCCTTGTATTTTCAAATGTGTTTAGTGGCTACCGCTCTGACAGGTCTGATAACTTTCGAATCAGCAAATGATAAGCATTAGACATTGAACATATTTTTTGGCATTAGCTTGGTCCTACCTTGGCATATAATTTGAGATCAGCAACTGCAGTAGTTTATCAGTTTGAAAACCTATCGCTAACTGGTACGTAGGGTTCAACCGGAATTCAACAATCCGGCCTTAATTCCGGTCACTGTTCTTTTCCGGCGTTAAAAGACACAGGATCCTCCGGAACTTTACAATTTTGTGTCAAATTTTATAAAGCATAAGCTTAAAAATATCAAAAAAAACATACGTCTAAACCTTT
Source organism: Enoplolaimus lenunculus (assembly GCA_030248215.1). NCBI lineage: Eukaryota > Metazoa > Nematoda > Enoplea > Enoplida > Thoracostomopsidae > Enoplolaimus > Enoplolaimus lenunculus. Next base: position 187,899 of record JASANG010001402.1, on the reverse strand, counting down.
GCGGAAGCGGAACTTCGGTTCACAGCTTATGTATGTTTCGTCTGCACATTCCTCATATTTTAAAGTATTTGACGCATGGTTTTGTAGAACATGAAAAACTGATTAATTTTATTTTCAATTATTGTCAAATAGCAGTATTTGCAGTGATGCAATGTATTTTCAATTCCTGTTCCGGTTCGTGCTTCCTGGAAAATGCCATTCGTGTTTGAATCCCCTGCTAGCGGGTGATTGATGCTGGACGTATTTGAAAACATAGGCGCTTGTGTTTGAGTACTTTGTTTACTTTCGTTCTATGTTTTTTATCGTGTTTTAAAACTTTTGCAGGGTGGCGTTAGCAGAATTGCAGGAATGGCTATATTGCATGGAAAGGCCGGATTCCACTAGGCGTTGGAAAAGCGATGCTTGTTTGTTTCAAGATTTTGATGTATTTATATGTCAAGCTACAAACTGTGTTATTTGTTCCAGTTGGCAACTGGGAGTTTCCAACCGCCAATTGTGGCTTTGGACAGTCAGAACAAAATATGTTCTGCAATGCAACCACTGATTTTGATTTGATTGGCTGTTTGCGGTTTGAATTTGTATATTTGTAATCATTGTTGTGTTTGGATTTCAGCCAATGCCGTATTTGAGCAAATTGCAAGGTACGATTCAACCGGGTCAATGTATTTTCTTCAAAGGACACATGACCGGTACAACTAGGTATGTGCATTTGAATTAATCACTAGTGCTGTTGATTTTGAGCAGATAGTCGGTGGGGGGCACTGTAGTTGTAGGCCACCGTCAGTGGGAAAGTTTTGATAGACGCTGTCCAGCTTATACGGTTTCGCGGCGTATTCATATACGTATATATCTTGTAGTTCCAAACTTATGGTGTATATAGGGCTGTTGCAGCGAAGTTGGCGTGGCTTCGTTAGCTCAATGGTTAGAGCTTCGGTTCAATAACCGTACGTCGTAGGTTCGATCCTCGCCGCGACCGCAGCACAATATTTTCGTGGAGGGTTCTATATATGGTACTGCTTAACTTACAATTACATTCCGATCAACAGTAAAAATATTTACTCGCGTATCCGATATTAATATTTGACGAGGCGGATTTTTCGACAACTGGGGTATCATTGAACTCTGCCCCCGGCTTCAACCCATACAAAAACAGATCTCTGTCTTCGGCAAATTCGGTAGTGAACTTTTATTGTATCGTTATGAAAGTTGTGAGTATCAACGAGTTGGTTTCTAAATTCAGGGCATTGAATTTTGGAGTTGCTCTTACAACATCATTGTTGTTTTGCGGCATCTCGCATACGCTATTTGGTCTAGGCCAAACTGCTATTTGCTTAGAATAGCAGATTGGCCTAGGCCAATTGGTAATTGGCGTGAATGGCAGATTGGCCTACGACATGTATCATTTGAAAAATTATTTTTCGTACTGGGACAGCCAGTATGAATTTATATCCCGAAACGATCCGTTGTGGTACGCAGGTTATTATTTGATTGTTTTTTTGTTTATTTCGCTAGATTCGACATATCACTGCACACGGGTCCGAATGTTGCCGGAGCGTCCAGAGATGATATTGCGTTGTGTATTTCCGCACGTCTCCAAGACGGCAAATTCGTATTGAATTCGTTCAAAAACGGTGAATGGGGTAAAGAAGAAAAACACAAGTTGAACATTAAACAAGGCGAAGACGTTGATATTCGTATACGCGCACACGAAGACGCGTTTGAGGTATTACGTATAGACATTAAGTCTCTAGACAACGTGCGTGTACGCAGCGGCGTAACCAGGACAGCTTTTGGGGGTGAAAACCTTTTTTTGAGATTTTTGTCCAGAGGTTTTTAGCAACCTATTCAAATGTTAGCACAGGAAATCCCACTTTGAGATTTTTAACGGACGTAATCTCACCGTTTCAAAAGTTTGGCTATGGCTTATGCGCGTAATAAAGGGCCAGCGCCATTCGTGTTTGCAAGTTTTTTATTCCATTTAGAGAAATATAACCAATGGATATATTATGTAAATTTTATACGGATCAAAGCATTGGGCGTGTTGATGAAAACCACATTTTGTAAACTATTGTTTTCGTTCGATAATGCCAGAAATGTTTCGTTACTACCCAAAAACTAAACGACCCAAATTTTCTCAAGACGACACGCCTATTTCAGATTTGGTCGTTAAACTCATTTTCAAACAGACGGCCTCCAGGCCGTCGCAAAAAATGATTTCTGTGATGAAAACTGGTTCACAGATGATGTCGTGGTTTCGTTTCAACAAAATTCTGCACAACTAACAGTTTGTGCCTATTTCAGGTTTGGTCACAAGGCAAAGAGGTCGCAAAATGGGATTACCGTATGCCGTTGTCGTACGTCAATCACATCTACATTGTTGGCGAAGTTGAACTAAACCGATGCGCGTGGGAAGGACGATATTATGTATGTCGTTTTGAGTTCTGGTTTTTTACGTAATTTATTCAATTTTTCTACTTTTTTTGGTTTGAGAAACAGAAAATTTGATTTCTTTTTGTACACTTTACCGGCAGGGTGCAACCGGAATTCCTGTTCCGGTAAAAAATCCGGTATTTTTTCACCGCAATTTTCCGGTATTTTCGGTATTGAAAATTTTTTCTCATTTGAAAATTGAAGAAAAATTGGCGTATTTTTTGTAACTTATTTATCTAAAATTGTTCGAGCGTGTATGGCCAAAATTTTCAATTTGTGCCAAACTCCATAATTTATCATATTTTTCCACCTACTGCATTTGTTTCAGGATCTTAGCATTCTAAATAGTGTGTTTACAGCATTAAAAGCGATAAACTAGCGCTTAAAATGAATTTTTCGGTAACAAATATTTTTTATTTTCCGGTTCCGGTATTTTTTAACTTTCCGGTTCCGGTATTTTATAATTCCGGTTGCACCCTGTTTACCGCAGAATTGGACGCGTAAGCTTATAACTTAATTCTAAACCTACCTCTAAGCGCAATTTTACGCCCAAGTTATGCCAAAATGGGAAAATTTGAACACTGTGGGCGGAAAGTGTACGAGAGCCTACAAACATTTTTATTCGTCATCAAAGTAGGAATATATCGTAGTTTAATTGGCGCACATACGTCATCATTTACCGAATTTTGCTCTAAACTTTTAAATATGGTTTACCTGTCGTTGTAAAGATCGGAAATTTCATGATGCTTGTACACATTTTAGTGTGGCACAGTGTGCGCATGTTGTTTTGTAAGAAGCATTATTTTTACAGAAAATGGCAATTGTAATTAATTGTTGGCAAATTTAATTTATTGTTCAGTGATTTTGCAATACATTCATGTACATTGTCGTAATATGCTTCCTTGCTGCTACTATAGAATCGCGTTCCAAGTGAACAGAATTCGTGAAAACCTTATAACATTTTAGTGTTACTTTAGCATCATTGGGGGTGAGAAGTATTGGATTAAAGAAAGTAGTGGTGAGCTTACACTTAAAAAGTAGTGTTATGTTTTGTGATTGCAGCCGGTTCCGTTTCAAACTGCGCTGCCGTCTGGAGCCATTGAGCCTGGCAAAGCGATTTATGTTGCGGGCGTTGTTGACAAGAAAGCAGAAGCGTTTGAAGTCGATATCAAAAACGGAGGAGACTATATTTTGCATATTGCCCCTCGGTTTAAAGAAAAGGTACGTTTGTTTGGCTCGTAAGTTTAGTATTGTACTAAAATTGTAGTTTTGGCTTCTTAAAATATCATACATACGTGTTCCTAGCGTTTCAGTGTTATTAATAATTAAGATGTTTGTGTTTCAGAAAGTTGTTCGCAATTCATGCCGGAGTGGAACGTGGGACGATGTTGAAGAACGCGACGGTGGAGAATTTCCGTTCGCGAAAGATCGCTGTTTTGATATGTTGATAAAGTGTGAAGATGATGTGTATCGGGTAAGCGTATATAGTGTTTGGTGGTAAACTCTTGTAAAATGTTTTCTTTGAAATGAGTTGAATTTAATTTTGCTGAAAACATAATACGACTACTTTTAACAAGAATGCTTAGTTTTGTTTCAACGAACAATAATATGGAAACACATGAGTTTAGTTTTCGCCAAAACAATATAGGTCGAATTTGAAAATAATGAATAATGTTTTGGTTACCGGTTTTTAGTGTGAAAAATTGGGAACGGGAACAGATTTCACTTTAATCGTACGTACTAGCAATTCCAATAGTGGGACTGGAATGGAAGCCAGTGCTAAATTATGGGCACACATATATAAGTAACGGGGCTATGAAAATGTGTTCTCAGCGAATATCGGGTCAGGTGATAATACTGAAGCCAGTCGTTTTGGCTGTGACCGGAACCAGAAACCCGATCGCACCCTGGGTGGAACTGTGCTCCCAACTGAGATCAAAACCAGGACTTTGTGTGAAGGTTTAGCATTACCTTGCCGTTTGGCTTCTTGTTCGCTTCGCTGGCGGGCTTTTGCCCACGAATATGTCTCATGCGACCGCTCCCATTTTTCGAAAATTTCTGGATTCGCCCTTGCAATGTGGTTGATGATTATTTTTCAGATTTATATCGACGGGGTTGAATACTGTACGTATCACCATCGCTTGCCACCAACAAGTGCTGATAATCTGGTGATTGAAGGAGATGTCGATATTCAAGGCATTCATTGGTGATCTGGTTTGATTGTGGTCCTTGAAGGCTACTTGCGATGTAATCTTGTAATCCTTTGCCTAGGGCCAGCCCAAATGGTTGTTATATCTGGAATGCGCTTCAGATGCATAGTTGTGCCTGTGGTTAATTTTAAGTTGAACGATTTTAGGTGCGCCTATATTATTTCGGTTGAACATTTTGGTTTATGTTTTCAACCGAGGAGTTTGTACTGTGTAAGCAATGGCTGGTTATATAAGGAAACGCTAAACTTAGCAAAACGGTTCGAAATTTTTAAGCATTATTTAGAAAATAATGATAAACTAGTATATTTTGGTTAAATAATTAAATTTTGCGAATCAAAAACTGTAAAGTTTAAAACGCAAGTTGACTGAAAATTTGACAAAATTCTTAAGCGTATGCTTGTTTGCTTTATGTCTGTCTCTTAGATCATCTATATTATATTGAGCAACGTAAATCGGTTCGTAACAGAATCATTAAGATTTTAATTTAGACTATAATTTAATTATCCTAGTTTTGAGAGACTGTGTAACGGACCAACTGACTGTGTCCAAACATCTCGAGCTCTCTTTCAATGGATATCCTATTTATCTATCTATTTATCTTGAGCTACGTTATAGTGAAATTCTTTATTGTACATTAGCGAGCACACTATGTACTTGAATGCGTACGTATATATTGCTTGTGTATGGGTTGTATTAGTTGAAATATTAATTTTAGAATATAATAATTCGCTGCTAGATTCCGTTTTCAGTTTTTTTCTTTTTTGGTATTGTTTTGTTTACATTTGATTGATGATGAATGACGAATTATTTTTCAAAGTTGCCAACATAGCTTAATAGGCAAAACAAGAGGCGGATCTAAAAATTTCTGACGGGGTGGCCGCGTTGCTAAATGTAATGAAACGCAAAATAATGTACCTGAGCATTTTATCACAAAATTAATATTGCGAGGGAAAATTTTTTTATTTTTTACAAAAAAATTTGTGAGTGGAAAAAATGTAAGGTAGGGACCTTATAATTTTATGACAGGAAAATTTCTAACGGGAACCGTATTCCTCACCGCCTCTGGATCCGCTAGTGGGAAATACTTTAAATTTGAAATCAAAGTCTTCGACTTTATAGCGCGTATGCCTAATTTGATTCGCTTTAAAATCATACTGCGGCCTTGACACTCCGTAAATTTCAATGAATTTATTAATAATTAGCTTGCGAGTTGGTTATTTCTGAATTAATATCAGTAAACATTAACACTCACTCTGAGTTATGTTGTTTGTTTCTCAGAGTTGAATTGACTCTTGGTGAGTTGATTAATTAATTCAGAATAAATTGAATCAACTCAAAATGCTGTGTTCTGTCATAGTCCTAACCCAGACTGAGTGAATCAACTCATTCTGAGTTAAAATCAGCTCACAGAAATTTACGGTGTAGCTTTATCTTGTTTGATGGTAGTGAGATTTTAGCTAAATTTGTTCAAAGTTGTGCTCAGTGCCTGTGTAGGTTGGCAGGCAACGATTAGTGAACTTCTGTGCATTACAGTACTGGTGTATTTTTTAAAGTGCATTCCGTATTATCGAATTTTGTTATCTAAATGCTTATACTTATAATAATATGTTACGTCAATAACACACTGGTTAGATGTAAGTTTTTTCTGGCTTCAAGTATTATTTAGCAAACTGCGTTAAGTATCCGATTAGCGGTTAATGTTACTTTAAGAGGCGTAACAGTAGATTAAGCGTATTCGTAAGCCTAAGCCTAAGCCTAGAGTTCCTAAGCATACGCCTAAGCCTAAGCAAAGAAATGTAATCTAGAATCTAAGTCGGCTGTTTTATATGCCCACCAGAAACCTGGACGCCCGTTAAAGTAACATGGGCCCGATTAGCAGTTTTGTAAGCTTGAGACATGCTTGTCGTAGTGCATATGCAATATAAACAGTGCACTTTGTGTTGTATGCAAGCCGACAGCATACGTGCCGACATATAGTCGACTAGAAAGACAGTTGAAGAAGCAGGCTTCCAGTTCCTGCCTAGACTGACAGTGGTGTTGAAGAATGTTAAGTTATGATGCGTCTAAGGTCGCCCTAAACTGTAAGCCTAAGCCTGAGCTTGAGAATAAAATATTTATCTGCAAAGTGCAAGGGTGGAACACAAATTGAAATTTAATTGGTCAATTTTAATTCAGTGTATTGTGATGTATATGCGTTTTGGAATTTTATTGGCTTTGAAATTTCAAGAAGTAACTAGTTCAAAAGTTACAAGACTTATCAACCAACACAGTTGATGATAGGTGCGGCCCATGTTATTTTAAAGGGCGTCCAGGTTTCTGGTGGGTCTATAAAAGAGTAGTTTTGATTCTAGATTACATTTTTTGCTTAGGCTTAGGCTTAGGAATGCTTAATCTACTGTTACGCTCCTTATAGTAACATTGGTCATAGGTGCTATACACATTTGAGGATGCGGGCCCTAGAATGACGCAGCTGTTTGTTATAGACTATTTTATTATTCAGACGTTTACAGAAAAATGAAGAAAAAATAAAATTAGATAAATTTAAATTTGAACGGAATATATATACATATATATGTATATTTGTATATGAATATATAGGTATGTATGTATGTATGTTTCTGTTGTCTGACTAATACTACTTTTGATTGCAGTAATTTCGTAATATGTAGAGACTAGTTTTATTATTTAAACGATGAACAATTTTGGAAGGTACAAGAAAGAAAAGAAATTTATTTTTGTATTCCATCGTGAGATGTATTTTTAATAAAATTTAAATTTTAACACCTGTCAGTCAATAGTGTTCCATTCAGGGTCGCAATGTTATGAATGTTTTTGTTGCGCGAAGCGAAACTCCGAGCGAAGCTCGGAGGTTCGCGAAGCGTTTTATGTTTTGTACTTGGGGGTCGAAAGGTGGATGTCCGTCCGTCCGTCTGTCCGTCCGAAAAGAATCTCAGGAACGGCTGAACCGATTTTGATAAACTTTTTTTGTTTGAAAGCCAATTATCATCGGGTGTTAACCTCGCGTTGGGGTTTTAAAATTTTAAGCCGTTTATTAGCTACAGGCTAATTTGCATAATTAATTAAGCCGAAATTAGGACTTTCCACAGTATTTTACTAATTATTAGAGTTAAAAGCAATCTACTTTTAAGATTAAAGGGTTTTTGGGCGCGAGGAATTTGCGCAGACTGTTTACAAACCTCCAAAACCGATAATTGAGCAGTTAGCTAATAGATAATTTGCATATTAGCATAGTTTATAAGCCTAAATTAGGACTTTTTACAATATTTCACTAATTATTAAGTTTAAAAGCTATATAATTTCAGCACTAAAGGGGTTTTAGGTGCGAGGAATTTGAATAAATAGTTTACAAACATCCAAAACCGATAATTGAATAGTAAGCTAATAGCTAATTTGCATATTAGCTTAATTGACAAGACAAAACTAGGACTTTTTAAATTATTTCAATAATTATTAGGGTTTACTGAAAGTTTTTGGGTGCGACGAATCTGAGTAAATTGTTTACAAACCTCCAAAACCGATAATTGAATAGTTAGCTAATAGCTAATTTGCATATTAGCTTAATTGACAAGACAAAATTAGGACTTTTTAAATTATTCGAAAAATTATTAGGGTGGCTGAAGGGTTTTTGGGTGCGAGGAATCTGCGGAAATTGCTTACAAACCTCCAAAACCGATAAATGAATAGTTAGCTAACAACTAATTTGCATATTGCCTTAATTGCTTACGTGTGTTCGAGCTTCGCTCAATAAATGTAGTCCCACTACGACTGGTTAGCTCTACTAAGTATTTTTGGTTGCAGGCAGATTAAGTAAGCTAAGCCGAGTGTTGGACTGACCTTAGAACCGTATTGGCACTTGGCAGCTGTGTATAGCATTTCAAAGCAACAAAATTTTTCAAAGAAAGTTTCCAGCATTTAAATGATCTTGAATCATTTGACACAAAACTGTACAAATCACAGTGCCTGCATGTTTGAATGCAGGAACAGGAACAAAAAGAGGAATTGAAGTGTTGCAGAAATTCCGGCCGGAACAGGAATTCTGGTGGAACCCTGCTAACTGATGATAGTTGCTATACACATTTGAGAATATGGACCCTAGTGGATGGATTTATAGTATTTCATAGTATTGGCGTTCGTTTGTTTTCTCTCAATTTTAATTGTTTTGCTAGTTTATAGAATCGATATAGATATGTTTGTCTGCTTGTCTGTTTGTGTTTGCGTATTTACAAAAATTGTTACACAATTACGGAATTGGGGATTTTAACGCAACGTTGTGTATATGATGTATACTTTGAATAGCTGCTATTGGTCACAGTTGGCAATCGAGTTTTTCTATATGTATGTGTTAAGACGGCAAATTTTGGCCAACAAAAGTCGGAAGCAAACATAGAATGTGTGGGATCGTTGACAAGATTGTTTATGAACGGCTTAAGTGGTTGGTTCGCTGGCAGAGCCCATAGGCGTATACTGGTGGGATTAGAAGTGGGGCCCATGTATAGAACAACGCCGGAACAGTAGTATAAGCATATTCATTCCTAAGCGTGAGCATAAACCTAAGCGTATAGATGAGCCTGAGCCTAAGCCTATACAAAAAATAGCCTAAAGCTTAAACTGGCGAAATTTATATTTGCAACAGCTCATGCACAATGTTTCAGAAACTAGATTGATCAACGTTTCAGGTTGTATTGAGATTGCTGTCGCTTTTGTATAATGCGATGGATTTCAATATATTTATCCTGTAAAGTTTTCAATCTTGTTTCAGAAATTAATATCAACTAACATACTATATACACAATTAACTATGCGGTGTTCTTTCCAAGAATGACGCACTTTTGATGTTGGGACGCCTACAAGAACCTGAAAAAAATTTTGTAAAAAACCTGAAAACACCTGAAAAATTGAGCCTGCGAAGCCGTGGGCACCCTGTATATATATATATATATATATATATATATATATATATATATATATATATATATATATATATATATAATATATATATATGTATATATATGTATATATACCTATATATACTGCTGTTGTGGTGTTGCGTTAAAATCCGCTGTTTGAGGCCTTTCTTACGTAAAGATATTTGCCATTCTATCGCCTTTTGAGAGCTATAAATCATTGTACTCCATATTTTTATATTTTGCATGGATCATGTCACAATTTTCACAATTCACACAATTTCGGAAAAAACGTTTCCAGTCGAGATTTTGGGTTTTGTTTTTCGGTGTTCCAGGAATAAACAAGTGAATGTTTATATTGGTTTAGTTTGGAAGCTAATTTCGTTGTTATCAAGTTTGTGTTCAAAGTTTGGCAATATCTGTTTTTCCTGTAATGCGGTGGCGGTATGCTTTTTGATAATTTTAACACCTTTCGACGCCGTGTTGCATCTTAAAGAACGTCGGGCGGCGCCGGCCGGCAGCGCAAACCAATCTTTAAATCCGTAATCAGAAAAATGTTTGAATCGTTGTTTTTTGAAAATCCTCACATTGAAGTTTAAGCCCTATTCACACGTGCAAGTTTTTGCAGCAAAAACTTGCACGTGCAACTTGCACGCGCAAGTTTGAATACAAAGCAGCTTTGAACTTCTTGCAACTGCAAATTATTCACTGGAATTCATGCTATTGAATTTAAATTCGCACCTATCAACGCAGTTGCAAGTCGCTTGAATTTGTTGCATCTGCAGTTTGATTAGTCAATAAGAATGTTCCTTTGAAAATACTTGCAGCTGCAAGTATTTGGGGCAAGTTGCAGCCGTGAGTTCTCGCTGCAAAAACTTGCACTTGTGAATGGGGCTTAAGTATTTGGGTACTTGTATCGCTGTTTTTTGCACATATGTTTGTTTTTTAATATCTTATATAATTGTCGCTTTTCATAAAGCTTTTCGGCTTACATTTAACATTAAAAGTAAACATTATTGGGTTTTTGTGCGTTTGAGTGGTTTTGACTATAAACGAGTTGTTCGCTAACTACAGTATTTTAGCTATAATTAGGGTATGATGTGCAGAAATAGTCAGAATTTTAGGATTTTAAAAAGGACAATTAATATTTTAAACATTGCTAGATATATGGGTGAGTTTAAAATTGGATTTCGTTAAGTTTAAAGCAGCTCAGTTGAGACGGTAAGAAAGTCGTTAAAACAGCATGTTTCAGCAAATTTTGCTGTCTTGTTTAGTTTTTGGTTGACATTGTGTTGTCATACTCGAGGGATACAGCGTCGGCAAGAAAGCTACTTGTGGTTTTAGTGTAGGTTTTGCCGTAATTTTTAAATTTCAGGACTCGTTAAAGGTTTTGGCCAATGTAATGAACAGGGACGGAACAGTATTATAAGCATATTCCTAAGCCTAAAGCCTAAGCCAAGCAAAAGTAATTAGTCTAAAGTTTAAGCTTATTCTATTGCAGTCCCATAGAAAAACGTTCCGCCACTGATCTTTACATGGGCCAAAGTTTTGAAATTCAACCAGTTATAAATAAACTCACTGAGGGATTGATCTTCAAGAAATCGTTTGTTTCCTATAATATCCGATGTCTATTTTTGTCATAGGTTTAGGCTTGGGCTTATGCGTATGCTTAGGAACTCTAGGCTTAGGCTTGCGAATACGATTAACCTACTGTTACGCCTTTTAAAGTAACATTGGCCGCTAATCGGATACTTTCTGGATGAACGGTTAACTTTATAGTGCGCTCTCTGCTTCCATTATAGTGCATTATTGAATATATATATTTGATCACCTCAAACAGCTAATAATTATACAAATTTGTCATTGTTTTCACTTTAAACAAACTGGCCCAACTGGGTGTAATAAACGGATCGTAATAATAACGGGAAAGAATAGTGATGAAAATAACGAAACGGATATTGAAGTATAAAAGTTTCAAGGATGTTTTATTTTTCTGCCAACATGATTACGGCATGCAAATAATTCACATTGCTTTCGAGCATTTTAAAAAAATAGCGGATGCATTAAAGTTTTGGCCTATGTTACTTTTAGGGCCGTCCCTGTTTCTAGTGGCTTTGTAAAAGAGTAGGCTTACATTCTAGGCTACAGTTTTTGCCTAGGTTTAGGAATACGCTTTTGCAACGTTTAGGATTAGTTTTACGAATACACTTGATGTACTGTTACGGCCCTAAAAGTATCATTGGCGAAAGTTTTTAAGATTTCAAAGTTCTTTCAAAGTGATACGATATTCCAACCGCCACACCTATTTTCGAAACCAAATTGAACATACATTACCTGGTTTTAGATTGTGGTATATTAATTATTTTTGTCCGTTGCAAGCTTTACGTTCACAGTTGCTATGGTAAGTTTGATTTTGTCTAATTTCATATTCTTAAATGGCTATAGCTCCTATTACCAGTTGGCAGTAAGTGTAGGTGAACAAACAAGATACAGTGTCGATAGGAAATTTGGTACATCTTCTGAGATGGTACTGTTATTCCTTTCTAAGATAAATATACATCAATGAGAAAGTTGACTGTAAAATTGTCGAAGCTGGTTTGTAAATTTCTACATTGATTCTTGCCTAAGCCTGAGCCGAACTCAAACACTTCTGGATTGAAACAGCAGTCTTGGTTTGGGTATGTATGGTACCTTCAGGGAGATTGGAAAAAGCTTTTTGTTTCGAATTTATCGAAATGCTACCAGAACTCGCTAGACTATTGAACCATGTCATTATTTTGTTGCTTAGTTCATAACAAAAATGATTAGATTTTATAATTTTATAGTAAAAATGAAATATTATGTTTTATGTTTTGTTTTCTAGGAACAAATGAAACGAATGGACCCGTTGGAACCGGGCCAAATGGTGGTTGTGAAAGGCATTGCGCAAGGCGAAACGTAAGTTAGTTTTGATAATTTTAATCAATCATAATATTATTATATTACTGTACGGATGTATATACGTATTTGGTATTTCCCAAGCCTAAGCCTAATCTTAGCAAAAAAATATAGTCTACAATCAAAGCCTATACTTTTACAGTCGCGCCAAAAAATGGCACCCATCCAAAAGTAATATGGGCCGGGTGTTTTGTCTGTGCGGATTGTATATTGTGTATTTCTTGTTAGTTTACCATCGATTTCATTAGCTGCAACTAACATCACCATGCGGTTTGCAAGCGTTTATAAACAATATTTAAATTTTACGCTTAGGTATATTGTTGTTTATATGGTTGTTTTTTTCTAGCTTTTATGGTTGTTTTTTTCTAGCTTTATCATCAATTTGATGGCTGGAACAAATATGAAATACGAACCGTTTGACAATATCGCGTTGCATATGTCGTTTCGACACGATGAAAAACATATCGTTTGCAATAGTTACGAAAATGGAGAATGGAAGAAAGAAGAACGTCATAAATTCGTTGTCAAAGGCGGTGAACGAGTCGATGTTCGCATCCGAGCGTTGCGTGATCGCTTTCAGGTTAGAAATTAGTCACAACGGAGCCGTTAGCGGTGTGTTGCATCTATTGCCGTTGAGCAATAAATTTTCAAATAAGCAACCTGTACCGTGTTTTGGTGACACGATTCGCAAATGAATGGGATCGAATTCGGAGCAACAGGTTTAGACGACTATTTTACGGTACGATAATAACTTGAAATGAGCTGTGTAAAATTCGCAGGTTGCTAAGCTTTGGTGGTATGCTGTTAGGTTAGAGTGCCCGTATTCTTGCTGCGTATAGCAGCATTGCCTAGCGATCGATTTTCAATAGAATGGAGTAAGGGCGTTTTGAAGAACATATTTGTCGTAGTTGTAGAAAATAAAATGCAAATCATTGTACGTATAGTGGCAAAATTGCTTCTAATAATTTGTGACTTTGTAGTCGGAATGTATATATATATTACAATCATTGTCTGTTTATTTTTATTAATTGTTTTGTTTTTGTTTGCTTTTAGATCTACATCAATCATGTTCCATCGTTCGAATTTGAGTATCGTATTCCGGTAGGAGCAGTGACTGCAGCAGAAGTGAAAGGATCACTTTCGTTGAACGAATTTCAAGCTGGAAAAGGTGGTTACTATGTAAGTCATCGTGTCGCGTGCGCTTTAGTGCAGTATCTGTCATCTGTATGATGAATTGTCACAGTTGTTCAGGTGATATTGAAAATGGCATATAATTATCTGTCAACGACGTTTGCCTTAGGACTCTGAGATCTACCCTGACGTCATTCTCATCCGTATAGAAAGTTAAAACCTGAATTCCGGTTCCGGGAAAGGATTCCGGTATGTATGGCTAGAGTGGTTCCGGTATTAAATGTTGTGTTTACCAGAATTTTTTGGAACAAATTTCAGCGTATCGGTGTACGTTCGCGACGTTTACGTAATCAAAGTATTTCACTGCGTTTAGAGCATTAAGTTGCGCAATCAACTGCTCTTATATGGTTAATGTCAAAAATTTTGACGACAAATTTTGAAATATACCGCCTGGTGGTAATATTTTGAGTCACTCTGCGCTAAAAATTAGTGTTTAGCTAGCAATTATTTTTCACTTTTCGGTTCAGATTTTGTTTTTGGCATTTCGTTATTGCAGTTGCCCCTGTATATAGACCAAACCTTACGTGTTTTAGGCGTAGTTGGGTATTACTTGCATTACGAAGAAGTTTGCTGCTGCAGGAAATTGAATTTTTTTGTAGCTTAGTTTTAATAATTGCGACTGGAAACGCTGATTGCCTAATGCACTGAATTTCTCAGGACAGCGTAGAGCACACGTTGGTTTTTAAAGTGATAACTTTTTGGTTTTTGGTCAGTGGTCACAAATAGTAGGGTTGTAGTTGATTTTAGAGCCTCAGCCAAATTTCTAGTTTTAAACCAGAAGTTTAACCGTGAGAGGATATTTAGTCGCTTTCTGCTCACTTAGAATCGTCCTATTACAGGGGCTTCATGCAGCATAAAGTAATTGTTTAAAATCACGTTACATTTTGTGTTTTTTTATCGGTTTACAATAACTATTTTTTGTCAGTCACGTCATTTCAGTCAGTGCCGTATGAAGTTCCGATCCGTGGTTTGAGACCAAATTCGCTCGTTCACATTTGTGGGATGGTCGATCCGAAATGCGATAATTTTCAAGTCAATTTGAAACATCGTGGAAATAATGCGTTTCACTTCTCGCCACGATTCAAAGAACATGTACGTCAGCCGTTTTATTTTTTTGTTTTAGACCTACACGTCAATTGGCGACTAACCATAAAGTTGTAGGCACCAGTTCAAAAATTTACGTGCCCAAGGGAAATTTGACGTTTGTGAATAAGCTACATTGATTCAATGTAATAATTTGCACGGCAAAATTTGTCAAGGTCCTTAAATTCGAAACATAAGAGTTGGTTTCATCCACTGAAATCGTTAACTTGAAAATACTGAAAGAGCCATTTTCTTAAAAAAACCAATGAGTTCACTGACGTAGCCAGAAACAAATTTCGAAGGTGTTTAGGTTGTGGTTCGCAACAATAATATCAATGGGACGTGGGGAACCGAAGAACGTGAAGGTGAAATGCCATTTAAGAAGGGCCATTTGTTCGATATGTACATCGTTGTTGGCGAAGGATCGTATCGGGTATTTATTTAGCTGATTTCGTTTATTTTTAAAGTCGTCCAGTTTTATCGCGGTTAGCTTAGTTGGTTCACAGCGGGGGTAAGAAAAATTTTCTTAACATAGAATCCTCTTATTGATGTTGATATTTTTTCCGGCCAGTGGGGGGGGCAAGGGAAGATGTTCGCAGATGAAAGGAGAGTCAGTGCTCCTCATTAGCCCACGAAGTTTTGTTCCTAACTGTGGCAAGATTGAAACCCATATTTGAACGGTTATAGCACATTTTGGTGTGTTTTTGTGGAAATTTAATTTTTCGTGATGCCAAATCTGAAATATTTGTAAATTGTTTAATATTTTTGAATGATTTTTGAATTTTTTTGTTTCAGATTGAAATTGACGATCGTCCATTTTGTGTCTATAGACAGCTTGTGCCGTCTGACGATATCGACGCAATCAATGTTAACGGGGATGTTGAATTGTTGCGTCTTGATAATCAGTGAACAAAGTCATCACCGTGTGTGCCTGGTGCAAGCCTGACAGTCTTCCAGCAAAGTTCTGTTTCTTTCGATTTGATTTAGTAAATTTATAATTTTGATTTTTAATGTTTTAAAATTTTTTCTTTTTCGTGTTTTGTTTTTATATCGAATACGTGTATATTTAGTTGAAAACGTGGTGTGTATTCTCAAACGTGTCTAGCAACTATTGCCAGGTTAGTGGTTAGAAAGTTCGTTGAATTGGAAAATTTCGTCTATTCACAACAATGGAGTAAAAGGTTAGAATTGTAGTTAAAACCAGTGTTCTCGAACAGATAAAGCAAGGACCTCCGAGCAGGACTATGGTTTAAAACTAGTTTCTTAAGCGTGGAAATATTTAATTTACGGCAACTGAAGGCAATTGTTGCGTCGCTAAATCTGCAAGTGTCATAAAGGTAGCTAGTTCGCAGGTTCGGGCAATGTAAAGAACAGGGGCGGAACAGGATAACAAAGCATATTCCTAAGCCTAACCCTAAGCGTAAGAATGAGCATATTCCTAAGCCTAAGCCTAAGCCAAGGAAAAAATTAGTCTAAAGCTTAAGCTTACTTCATTGTAGTCTCACACCAATACGTTCCGCCCCTGATCTTTACTTGGGCCGCAAGTTCTAAGACTCATCGCTAGGGTAGAGAATTCAGGTATAAAGCTAAGCAGACCAGGGGGGCGTGTCCAGAGTTTGTTTAGGGTGACACATCAGTAATTGCGTATACCGCATATATGTTAATTTTTGTTAAATAACATATTTAATATTGTAACAAAGTTTCCGGCGTTTAGGCTTAGGCGTAGGTAGGTCTAGTTTTACACTTCTTTCAATGTTTAGCCGTAGGAATATACTTAATCTACTGTTACGGCCCGAAAAACAACATTGGCAAACTTGCTCATAACCATATTGAGCGGCTAAGACTCGCTTGGCCCTTTCTGGTGTTAACGCCTTTGAAGTATTAAGGCACAGAAACAAATTATGGTAACTGATTATTTTGGTATCGGTGATGCATCTTTCGCTTTTTTGGCCACTGTAAAGAACCGAGGCGAAACAGTATCATAAGCATATTCTTAAAACTAAGCCTAAGCCTAAGCCTAAGCGCAAGAATGAACATATTCTTAAGCCTACGCCTAAGCCAAGCAAAAAATTACTCTAAAGCTTAAGCTTACTGTTTTCTAGTCCCACACAAAAACGTTCTGCCCCTGGTCGTTGCAAGGGCCGCTTTTTTTTACTATAGCAATATATCTGGTGTGCCTTTTTGATTTAGATGCTATTTGTTTAACGGGTTATTTATGTTAGTGTTTTGAAAAATTTTGTGATATTTTTCGAGATTTGAAAAATTTTGTGATATTTTTCGAGAATATAAAAATATCTTGAGAAAATTAAACTTAGGATGTGAAAGATAGACTTTTTAGAAATGGATTAAACTTTTGTTTTTAGGAAAGGATCACAAAATTTTTTACGTTGATTTTTAGCAAAATAACAATTTTCTATTGAGATGCTTTTAAAATTTTGAATTAATGACAGTTTTGTATGGGTAGCAAAGATCGGCATACGTCGACGCCGGCTAGATTAAATTTGGGAGCAAAGCTTACATCGATCGTTTTAGTGTCCAGTGTGAATATTTGTTCTTACAGGTACGTACGCCAGGACTTATTTGACGAAATCAAGTTCACAGTAAAAAACTTCTTTTCATTTTATGCGCTATGCATGGTTAGGTTGTACTCTTTATATAATATTTTAAAATTTAACAAATATATTAGTATTTTGTGTTGTTTTTTAATTAGGGCGAGATCAAGTCTAGGTACCACGGTGTAACCGGATATTTGATTCCGGTAAAAATCGGTATTTGTTAACGTTTAAAAATTCAGAAATTGCGTCATATTTACGCTCAGAATTGGTTATAAATCGCTCGCAATTTTACATTTACAAATATGCTGCAATTTATATTTGAAATAAAAACTGAAATTCAGTCGAAATCTTGAACATTTCGGTGCATGCGCCATTTCTTTTAAAATTTTACATAGCCCGCCGAACGTCAGTTTGGTCCCTATATATCGCATTGATGACAATTTATTTGCGGTTTTTTTCTATATTTTAATAGGCGAATGCCTTTTGAAATTTGGTTCGGGCCTGGCGTGACTTTTAAGTTTATTTTATGGAATTTTGTTCCGAAACGACCGTTTTCCTATAATGTTTTGTCGTCAGCTTTGTGTTCTATTCGTAGAGCACTCGTTTTATATTGCGAAATCAAAGCAAATGCAGTATATATAATATATATAATATATAATATATATTATATATATTAGTGATGGGCATCGGATATTTTTTTCATATCCGGATATCCGAGATAAAATTTTCTATTTCGGATATCCGAAACTCGATTTTGTGTTTTTTGAGTTTACGAACCTCAATTTTCGTTTCTTCAGCACTTGTTTTAACTTGTTGCTATAAAGGAAGTACCCTGACCCTCAAGCCAATTGATATGAGCATAAAAGATACAATTGTAAAAACGGTATTTATTATGCCAGTACTACAGTGACCTGAATAAGAGGGGGTACCCATTTTGAGTCCCAATCAATAGGAGTCTGTATCCCTAATAAGAGTCCGTAAGCGCATAAAGTCCCTAAACCCTAATTAGAGTCCATAAATGTCAATCATTTCTAATTGTAGCGCATAAATAACTCCCGAACCAAATAAAGGTGAGTTCAAAACTTTGAAGCGTACTTAGGTTTTCAAAGTACGTTACTAATAATAACCTTGCATTATGGCTAAAGCTTTTGATACAAGGCAAATAAACATTCTATTCAAGGGTTAGTTATAATACCGGATATATGTGTAACGAAGTGTGGCGGAGGACGGGATAACAATAAATAACGGTCCGTAACCGAATAACAGGGGGTACCCTCTGGAGAGGTCAAATAAATGTCAGCCCCCGTTCTTACTCGGGTCACTACAGTATTGTTATATTGGTGATATTTGGCAAGGATAGCGCCAAAGAGACCTAAGGGGGCCATGCCCAACCCGCTTTGAAACCAGTTTTATTAAATGTCTGAGCATCAAAAAAGCAGAACACGAAACTGATTGAGACGAAATAGCAACGGATTGCATAAATATAAATGATACATAATTAACATACTGAACAAATAGCTAATTTCCTGCAAACGAATATATAGTGATGTGATCATTAAATTACAAAGTTTCCGCATTCTTTGCGAGTTTCAATCAAGCATTTGAGAACGTTTCACTGGCAGACTGGGGAATGGGGCAGTTAGAGACTGATAGTCTCAGGCGTATGTTTAGACTTACGCGTATACTTAGTAGGCACGGCCGTATAATTAAAATTATCCAAACAATTAACACAATTATTGAAAAACTCGAATATTGCTCCAATAAACTACAATTAACTAAAAATGACTAAATTCGCCTTATCTCTAATGAAATTGGCCAAATTTTAACCCACCAAGGCGTATCTAATCCACAATATATACTTGGATACAGAATTTTTTCGTCAGATCCAGGCAGAGTTGTTTTTTCCGGAAAAAAATTATTACCGAAAAAAATGAATGAAAAAATGGAAAAAAATGGAAAAAATTTATTCTTTGTCTGAGTGATCGGTTAGTACTCCCTTAGCCGTCGTTTTCCCAAAAAAAGCTTGCATTTTGAAAGTTCCTGCATATTTGAGCTTCTGATGACATCCTGTAATCATTCCATGCCCAAATCTAAATTTTTGAAAAATTCGATTTTTAAGGCAACAAGTTCCCCCTGGGACCCAAAAATTTTTTTCGATAAGTTGGATAAATTATATATCACTGACTGGTTTGGGAAACGTCTGATTGGAAAATATTTAACAATATTCGTCTTAGCTCCGCAACCTGTGTCAAATGGTATATAATTTGTATAATTTTTCGACAAAAACATTTTGAGTCCAGTGGAGGAATTTGGAACCTTAAAATTCGAATTTTTTACAAATTTAAGTTTTGGCATGGAATAACCGGAAGAGGTTATCGGAACATCAGAAACTCATGAGTGGAGCGAGTTAAACAAGTCACTTTTTGTAAGTATATATTAAATACCAATATACTTTTGGCTGACAGCGAAGCCTTTCAATTGCTGCAACCTCGCGAGCAAAGCGAGGTTAAAGCTAGAAGTATTCTTGTGTTAAATCACACGGTAAAAGCAAGCTTTCAATTTTGAGCACCCTAACATTGGCCGCCCCACTGTCGACGAAACCTGGTGAGTGAACCGAACAAGTTGCATACTGTATTGACCCGAATAAGAGGGGGGACTGATATTTATTTGGCCTCTTCAGAGGGTACCCCCTTGTTATTCGGTTACGGACTGTTATTTATTTCTAACCCACTCTCCACCGCCCTTCGTTACTGATATATATCCGGTACTGCAATTATCCGTTGAATTAAACGTTTATTTGTCTTGTGACGAGGTTCTACTTAGGAATGTACTTTCAAAATTTAAGCACGCTTTAAAGTTTCGAACTCAAATTATTTGATCCTGGAGTCATCTATATGCTACAGTTAGGGTTAACTTACATTTAGGGACTCTAATTGGGGTTTAGGGACTCTATCCGCTTACGGACTCTTATTAGGAATACGGACTCTTATTGATTCGGCCTCAAAATGGTGACCCCCTCTTATTACCCCCCTCTTATTCGGGTCAATACAGTATGTAGTTTTACATCGAATCTCGTGGCAAAGTTTCAATTCTGA
Organism: Enoplolaimus lenunculus; assembly: GCA_030248215.1. Lineage (NCBI taxonomy): Eukaryota > Metazoa > Nematoda > Enoplea > Enoplida > Thoracostomopsidae > Enoplolaimus > Enoplolaimus lenunculus. Next base: position 167,473 of record JASANG010001402.1, on the reverse strand, counting down.
AATTCATTTATATATTCATATGCTGCAATTTTCGCGTTTTTCGGACATATAATGTGTCCTGGTGGACATATACACACCATCACTGTTAATGTGTTGCATGAAAATTAGTTGGATGTCACCTAAAAGCGATATTTTATACCATATTTACATACAAATTATATTTAAAAATCGTTTAATATTTTTCCATTTTTTCCACCCATCTCAGAAAAAAATGGAAAAAACCATTTTTTCCCGGTATTTTTTTGCGGCCAACAACCCTGGCTCCGGCTACTTTGGTGGTGAAACCATACAAATTATTCCAAAAATTTTTTTGCCCAAAATATATAAACATTTAATAAAACAATGTTCAAACATTTAAAATGGCATCGCTGGTTGATCGATGTTTGCCGTGCATTCTTTGAGTTTTTCTTCAAATGTTCCAAATTTCTCTTCTCGGATTGCTTTTTTCTGATTTCGTTCGACAAATTTGCTGCTAAAATAGAAAAGTTTAATAATCAACTTAGCGCAGTGTATATACGTTAAATAATATGTATCGTACAGTGTTTAACAATTGCATCACGTATACATAGTACTAAATCACCACAAGACGTGATAGCCCTCTCGGGCTCGAGCGTCAAGCTAGAAAATGTTCATGTGATAATGGGTTAACCCTTTTTTGGGCCAATGTATTAAAGATCAGGGTCGGAACGTTTTTCTGTGGGACTGCAATAGAGTAAGCTTAAGACTGATTTTTTGCGTGGCTTAGGCTTAAGCTTAGGAATATGCTCATTCTTCACGCTTAGGCTTAGGCTTAGAAATATGCTTATAATATTGTTCCACTCCTGTTCTTTCCATCGGCCTTTTTTTGCACGAATACTTTGTATTTCATATGGCATATTCTACCGGAGCCGGAGCCGTAGGCAGACCTCCGGTTGCACCCTGTTTCCTGATTCTCGAATGGGAGGCGGATTACGGTCTCCGCTCAACTGCAAGAAAAACTTAATTGTACCATGCTGCATTAGTGTCAAATACACTAATTTAGTACCTATAAAAACACTTTACACAGAACGATATTTTGCATATCCGGTTGAAATTATAATGCTGTTCTAAATTTTGGGTACACGACAGGATGACTTCGCATTCATCAAAAATATGCGGTTTGAATTCGGATTTATAGGGAGAAAAAGCCGAATACAACACAGTTCGAGCCATTTATATGCTTACATTTTTCAAACAATGAATAGTTTCAACCTGTTGTTAATTTTTGTCTCTGGTCACAAATCTCAGAACTGAAATCGGCCACGAATTAAAATTGCGTTTGCGAAAAACGGTTTTGCTTGAAAAAATTAATTTTATTTCCAGGCCAAAGAGAGTCGAAAAACGGATTTGCTGGAAAAAATTAATTTTATTTCCAGGCCAAAGACAAAAGTTCTAATTTAAAGTTGGTACTCTGAAACAAATATATATTGAAATTGTCAAAATGCAAGGTTCAGGTTATAGGAGTCGGTCAAATAATGAATTCGTTGTCATCCTGGTACACAATGCGGTAATTTACAGTGACCACTTAGGGCGGCGCTATACTTGTCTTTCGGTGCCGTCCGTCACCGTCTGGCGCCGTTCGTCGTGGTAAGTCACCGTACGGTATAGTGTGTGAATTATGAGTAATTCACGTCCGATAAGGAATGGTGGGTGACATACGGTGACGGACGGCGCCGGACGCTGACAGACGTCGTCGAACGACATCAAAAGTGTAGCGCTACCCTTATGTTTTCACAATACTGTTTTGTCTTTAGTTTTTACTAACCGTGTGTCATGTGTAATTTTCATTCAGTAGACAGTAGATTTTAATACAATTTAATAAATTTAAGTGTCTTTCTAAAATTGGCAAATTTTAGGTCACCGTCAACATTCTCTGCTATTCTGGTCATGTTCAAAATTTCGGTGCATGCACTATTTTTTCTGTATGATTTTAGAAAGCCTTGTATAGAACAGGGCCGGATCGTTTTCCGGCGGGGCTGTAACAGAGTCAGTTTAAGCTTTAGACTAAATGTTTTGCTTCGGCTTTTAGGCTTAGGCTTAGGAATAGGCTCATCCTTACGCTTAGGCTCATGTTTAGACTTAGGCTTATGTTTAGGAATATGCTTATACTACTGTTCTGGCCCTTTTCTATACGTGGGCCAACGATACCTCAATATCTGTTTTCCGTTTCCGCTATGTCAATCGCTACTTATTCATTTCCGTTTCGGTTTATTTTTACTATCCGTTTTCACCATGCTAGTTATCAAGGCATACACACGTTGAACTATGTAGCTATGGGGCCTGTGGCCAGGTCATTTTGCTGGGGGGGGGCTAAAAATCGTTCAGAAGGTACATTATAAAGGGTGTTGTCGACTTGCGAGCAAGTTTGAAAACTTTCTCAAGGGGGGACAAAATCTTTCCAGGGGGCCGAGCACCCCTGCCCCCCCTTTGGCTATGGGCCCGTAGGTATGACAGTATCTATTAGCAGAACTTACTAATTTGACTGTATTCGTTGTATAATCGTTTCAATTGTTAGTGTATTTTCTGAGTCAATTAGCTTGAAAATGCCTTTCTTTTTTGGAATCTAAAATTATTTGAAAAATATTTATAATAAAGTTGACGTATCGTGGCCCAGAAGCACAAAATAAAACTTTTTAAGGCTTGTATCTTAGTATTTCTAAGGACATTGTTTAATGTAAGCTAGCAGTGATAGCTGCGGATCTCAAGAATTACACAGAGATATCGCAAATTAATTCTAAAGTTACTTATTTGGTATTTTTAGGGGAAAGAATGTCAAAATTTCTTATCATTAAAAATAGACAACTCTTGGTATTTTTAGGGGAAAGAATGTCAAAATTTCTTATCATTAAAAATAGACAACTCTTGGTATTTTTAGGGGAAAGAATGTCAAAATTTCTTATCACTAAAAATGGACAACTCTTGGTATTTTTAGGGGAAAGAATGTCAAAATTTCTTATCATTAAAAAATAGACAACTCTTGGTATTTTTAGGGAAAAGAATGTCAAAATTTGTTATCTTTAAAAAATAGACAACTCTTGGTATTTTTAGAGGAAAGAATGTCAAAATTTCTTATCTTTAAAAAATCGGCAACTCTTGGTATTTTTAGGGAAAAGAATGTCAAAATTTGTTATCTTTAAAAAATAGACAACTCTTGGTATTTTTAGGGAAAAGAATGTCAAAATTTGTTATCTTTAAAAAATCGGCAACTCTTGGTATTTTTAGGGGAAAGAATGTCAAAATTTCTTATCATTAAAAATAGACAACTCTTGGTATTTTTAGGGGACAGAATGTCAAAATTTCTTATCACTAAAAATGGACAACTCTTGGTATTTTTAGGGGAAAGAATGTCAAAATTTCTTATCATTAAAAAATAGACAACTCTTGGTATTTTTAGGGAAAAGAATGTCAAAATTTGTTATCTTTAAAAAATAGACAACTCTTGGTATTTTTAGGGAAAAGAATGTCAAAATTTGTTATCTTTAAAAAATAGACAACTCTTGGTATTTTTAGAGGAAAGAATGTCAAAATTTCTTATCTTTAAAAAATCGGCAACTCTTGGTATTTTTAGGGAAAAGAATGTCAAAATTTGTTATCTTTAAAAAATAGACAACTCTTGGTATTTTTAGGGAAAAGAATGTCAAAATTTGTTATCTTTAAAAAATAGACAACTCTTGGTATTTTTAGAGGAAAGAATGTCAAAATTTCTTATCACTAAAAATGGACAACTCTTGGTATTTTTAGGGGAAAGAATGTCAAAATTTCTTATCATTAAAAAATAGACAACTCTTGGTATTTTTAGGGAAAAGAATGTCAAAATTTGTTATCTTTAAAAAATAGACAACTCTTGGTATTTTTAGAGGAAAGAATGTCAAAATTTCTTATCTTTAAAAAATCGGCAACTCTTGGTATTTTTAGGGAAAAGAATGTCAAAATTTGTTATCTTTAAAAAATAGACAACTCTTGGTATTTTTAGGGAAAAGAATGTCAAAATTTGTTATCTTTAAAAAATAGACAACTCTTGGTATTTTTAGAGGAAAGAATGTCAAAATTTCTTATCTTTAAAAAATCGGCAACTCTTGGTATTTTTAGGGAAAAGAATGTCAAAATTTGTTATCTTTAAAAAATCGGCAACTCTTGGTATTTTTAGGGAAAAGAATGTCAAAATTTGTTATCTTTAAAAAATAGACAACTCTTGGTATTTTTAGAGGAAAGAATGTCAAAATTTCTTATCATTAAAAAATAGACAACTCTTGGTATTTTTAGGGAAAAGAATGTCAAAATTTGTTATCTTTAAAAAATCGGCAACTCTTGGTATTTTTAGGGAAAAGAATGTCAAAATTTGTTATCTTTAAAAAATCGGCAACTCTTGGTATTTTTAGGGGAAAGAATGTCAAAATTTCTTATCATTAAAAATAGACAACTCTTGGTATTTTTAGAGGACAGAATGTCAAAATTTCTTATCACTAAAAATGGACAACTCTTGGTATTTTTAGGGGAAAGAATGTCAAAATTTCTTATCATTAAAAAATAGACAACTCTTGGTATTTTTAGGGAAAAGAATGTCAAAATTTGTTATCTTTAAAAAATAGACAACTCTTGGTATTTTTAGGGAAAAGAATGTCAAAATTTGTTATCTTTAAAAAATAGACAACTCTTGGTATTTTTAGAGGAAAGAATGTCAAAATTTCTTATCTTTAAAAAATCGGCAACTCTTGGTATTTTTAGGGAAAAGAATGTCAAAATTTGTTATCTTTAAAAAATAGACAACTCTTGGTATTTTTAGGGAAAAGAATGTCAAAATTTGTTATCTTTAAAAAATAGACAACTCTTGGTATTTTTAGAGGAAAGAATGTCAAAATTTCTTATCACTAAAAATGGACAACTCTTGGTATTTTTAGGGGAAAGAATGTCAAAATTTCTTATCATTAAAAAATAGACAACTCTTGGTATTTTTAGGGAAAAGAATGTCAAAATTTGTTATCTTTAAAAAATAGACAACTCTTGGTATTTTTAGAGGAAAGAATGTCAAAATTTCTTATCTTTAAAAAATCGGCAACTCTTGGTATTTTTAGGGAAAAGAATGTCAAAATTTGTTATCTTTAAAAAATAGACAACTCTTGGTATTTTTAGGGAAAAGAATGTCAAAATTTGTTATCTTTAAAAAATAGACAACTCTTGGTATTTTTAGAGGAAAGAATGTCAAAATTTCTTATCTTTAAAAAATCGGCAACTCTTGGTATTTTTAGGGAAAAGAATGTCAAAATTTGTTATCTTTAAAAAATCGGCAACTCTTGGTATTTTTAGGGAAAAGAATGTCAAAATTTGTTATCTTTAAAAAATAGACAACTCTTGGTATTTTTAGAGGAAAGAATGTCAAAATTTCTTATCTTTAAAAAATCGGCAACTCTTGGTATTTTTAGGGAAAAGAATGTCAAAATTTGTTATCTTTAAAAAATAGACAACTCTTGGTATTTTTAGGGAAAAGAATGTCAAAATTTGTTATCTTTAAAAAATAGACAACTCTTGGTATTTTTAGAGGAAAGAATGTCAAAATTTCTTATCTTTAAAAAATCGGCAACTCTTGGTATTTTTAGGGAAAAGAATGTCAAAATTTGTTATCTTTAAAAAATCGGCAACTCTTGGTATTTTTAGGGAAAAGAATGTCAAAATTTGTTATCTTTAAAAAATAGACAACTCTTGGTATTTTTAGAGGAAAGAATGTCAAAATTTCTTATCATTAAAAAATAGACAACTCTTGGTATTTTTAGGGAAAAGAATGTCAAAATTTGTTATCTTTAAAAAATCGGCAACTCTTGGTATTTTTAGGGAAAAGAATGTCAAAATTTGTTATCTTTAAAAAATCGGCAACTCTTGGTATTTTTAGGGGAAAGAATGTCAAAATTTCTTATCATTAAAAATAGACAACTCTTGGTATTTTTAGAGGACAGAATGTCAAAATTTCTTATCACTAAAAATGGACAACTCTTGGTATTTTTAGGGGAAAGAATGTCAAAATTTCTTATCATTAAAAAATAGACAACTCTTGGTATTTTTAGGGAAAAGAATGTCAAAATTTGTTATCTTTAAAAAATAGACAACTCTTGGTATTTTTAGGGAAAAGAATGTCAAAATTTGTTATCTTTAAAAAATAGACAACTCTTGGTATTTTTAGAGGAAAGAATGTCAAAATTTCTTATCTTTAAAAAATCGGCAACTCTTGGTATTTTTAGGGAAAAGAATGTCAAAATTTGTTATCTTTAAAAAATAGACAACTCTTGGTATTTTTAGGGAAAAGAATGTCAAAATTTGTTATCTTTAAAAAATAGACAACTCTTGGTATTTTTAGAGGAAAGAATGTCAAAATTTCTTATCACTAAAAATGGACAACTCTTGGTATTTTTAGGGGAAAGAATGTCAAAATTTCTTATCATTAAAAAATAGACAACTCTTGGTATTTTTAGGGAAAAGAATGTCAAAATTTGTTATCTTTAAAAAATAGACAACTCTTGGTATTTTTAGAGGAAAGAATGTCAAAATTTCTTATCTTTAAAAAATCGGCAACTCTTGGTATTTTTAGGGAAAAGAATGTCAAAATTTGTTATCTTTAAAAAATAGACAACTCTTGGTATTTTTAGGGAAAAGAATGTCAAAATTTGTTATCTTTAAAAAATAGACAACTCTTGGTATTTTTAGAGGAAAGAATGTCAAAATTTCTTATCTTTAAAAAATCGGCAACTCTTGGTATTTTTAGGGAAAAGAATGTCAAAATTTGTTATCTTTAAAAAATCGGCAACTCTTGGTATTTTTAGGGAAAAGAATGTCAAAATTTGTTATCTTTAAAAAATAGACAACTCTTGGTATTTTTAGAGGAAAGAATGTCAAAATTTCTTATCATTAAAAAATAGACAACTCTTGGTATTTTTAGGGAAAAGAATGTCAAAATTTGTTATCTTTAAAAAATAGACAACTCTTGGTATTTTTAGAGGAAAGAATGTCAAAATTTCTTATCATTAAAAAATAGACAACTCTTGGTATTTTTAGGGAAAAGAATGTCAAAATTTGTTATCTTTAAAAAATAGTCAACTATCCTATACTTGTTATTGTTGGATTTATTTTAAAATTCACGAAGTCTTTTTAAGTTATCTTTTTTCAACTGGAACGTACCGAATACGGATCTGCGCCCGATCTAAATCGTGATTCAATCCCGTGGCAAACTGTGGTAACCTAGAATTTATTTTAGTAGCAGTTCAAGTATGCGTTAGCATTGCTTAAAGCCAAGAGTGCATCATACAAGAGTATGCAACTATTGAGATTCCGGCGGGGAATGGTCAAAAAACGCAACGCGTGCCGGGGCACATTTTGTATCATGTGAAACCCCAAGAGTGAGTTGCAACCTGTACCTGGGATTAAGCCGTAGCCTGAACTTTAAACTAAAGCAGAAGCGATATTTCTCATCTATATGGTACCATAGCTATGCCTTTCCGCCCCACAGGCAGTCTGAAGTATTTGTAAAGACGACTGTTGAAAAGTATTCTGCCAAAACTGATGTTTTGTTCGAGAGGTCAACTCTAAGTTTGGCCCGTGTGTAAAACATGGCAGGATCGTTTTCCGAAGGGACTATAATAGAGTCAGTTTATAAGCTTTACCTAGACTAATGTTTTTGCTTAGGCTTAGGCTTAGGCTTAGACTTCGCAATATGCTCATTCATACGCTTAGGCTTAGGCTTAGGCTTAGACTTAGCAATATGCTCATTCATACGCTTAGGCTTAGGCTTAGGCTTAGACTTAGCAATATGCTCATTCATACGCTTAGGCTTAGGCTTAGGCTTAGACTTAGCAATATGCTCATTCATACGCTTAGGCTTAGGCTTAGGCTTAGACTTAGCAATATGCTCATTCATACGCTTAGGCTTAGGCTTAGGCTTAGACTTAGCAATATGCTCATTCATACGCTTAGGCTTAGGCTTAGGCTTAGACTTAGCAATATGCTCATTCATACGCTTAGGCTTAGGCTTAGGCTTAGACTTAGCAATATGCTCATTCATACGCTTAGGCTTAGGCTTAGGCTTAGACTTCGCAATATGCTCATTCATACGCTTAGGCTTAGGCTTAGGCTTAGACTTCGCAATATGCTCATTCATACGCTTAGGCTTAGGCTTAGGCTTAGGAATATGCTTATATATACAACTGTTCTGGCCGTGTTCTATACATGGGCCCTAAATTCTTCATCACTGTTTGAAAAATTAAATTTTTCAAATTTTCAATAATAGTAAATCATCAAAAATTTAAACATTATTTTCGAAAAAAACTTACATTAAACTGGTTTAAAAAATCGTTGGTTATGAAATACGGTGCGTTGATGACAACTTCGTCGACGTACTGAAAACAATGTTCGATCCATGGTAATACTTTTAGGGGCGTCCCGTTCTACGGCCAGACAAGACTAGTGTAGGTTTAGGCGTTAGCCTAAATATTTGCTCAACTTGTAGTCTTTTGTTAGGTTTACTCCTACGCTGAGGTTTAGGCTTACGAATATGCTTAGGTGGCTAGTGTCGATACGCCCACTAAAAGTAACACTGATCATTGCTGTATGTGTGTAAAATAAAAAAATGGATACGGATTACTTAGCTAACGGTAGTTGTTCGGTGTCCTTCATGCTTCTGGTAACTGCTAGGTTTTTGATTGCACAACAACAATTTTGGGGGGATCGTATAACTTTCGCTTACTGTATATTGTTGCCGAAATCATTTTTTAGCATCGATTCAGGGTCCATATTCTCAAAAGTGTGTAGCAACAGCAACTATGATCAGTTAATAATAGGTTATAATCCCTTCTCACATTGAGTTGATTATAGGCAACTCAGCGCAGCGTATAAACATTAAATAATGTATATCGCACTGTGTTAAACAATTGCAACACGTATACATAGTACTAAATCACCACAAGACGTGAGAGCCCCCTCGGGCTCGAGCGTAAAGCTCCTATAGCTGAGTGGTGATGGTATACGCCTCCCACTCCAGTCACTGGAGTTCGAATCCAAGCATAAAAGTAGGCCTCAGGGAAAATAGAAAATACTCATGTGAGAAAGGGTTAAAACTCACTATCTATCAGGGTGCAACCGGAGGTGAAAAATACCGGAGCCGGAGCCGGAGGTCAACGAAACTTGCCGGAGCCGGAGGTGAGGCGGAAGTAAGTAGCAAAAACGATGGTTAATTAGTTAATTTTAGCCAATATCTGCAATACGTTGTTAAGCTGTTTGGTTTTACGTTGATTTTCTGGAGAAATTTCGGAAATTTCTTTCTGAAAATTGTGACGAAAGTAAAACGAAACGCACTAAACAAATAAAGTTTGGTAAATTATGCAAAACTTTACTACCGATGGCCGGAATCTCCGACAAAAATTCCACCGGAGCCGGAGGCCGATTTTCTGCCAGAGCCGCAGCCGGAAGCAGACCTAGGGTTATACCCTGCTAATTATTGCAGTTGTTGAGTTTAAAATTCGTACAGAAGTAGACCAAATCATATGCGAAAAATGTGCTGAATTTCGAGCGTCAGTATTCAGTGGTTCGAAAGTCACAGGACATATCGCCAACATGTTATAGGTACTGCACATGTTTGAGAATACGAGCCCGTAGTATAGTTTAATTTTTCACGGACTGAAACATAGAGAAACTATTGCTCTATGCGTAAGGGTTGCGCTATACTTTTCTTGACGTCCGTCACCGTTCGTCGCGTCACCCGTACGGCGCCGTCCGTCACCCGACCGGCGCCGTCCGTCACCCGTACAGTACGTCCGTCACCGTCCGACACCGTCCGTCACCCGACCGGCGCCGTCCGTCAAACGGACAGCTGTACGGGTGACGGACGGTGACGGACGGCGCTACACGACAAGTATAGTGCAATTCTATTAACTATAAATTAATCTTGTACAGAGTTGCAATCTAATTTTAAGAAAAATTAAAATCAGAGGTGACAGGATACAGAAACGGATGTCCGATAATTTACACCCTGGTCAGAAATATTTAATTTTCACAAAATATTTTAAAGTTCTTAATACAATTGGCTCTTGATTAGGGTCGGCATTATAGGTTTAAGGCTCAGGAACAGGGTTACGTATGCCGCAGCCTAGCCTTTGCCTTGGTCGAGCTTAGGAAAAGACCAAGGCAAATGCTAGGTTTCGGCATTAGGTTTTTGACTCAAGAAAAGATTTTCTTATGCCGAAACCTAACAGTTATCTTGGTGTTTTCGTAAGCCTGAGCCTAAGCCTTAACATTGCGCCAGAGCCATATGTTACTAACACTCGGACAGCAAGTGGACTTAACTTTCTGTAGTTTGTATGCCTCCGTTTTGAAATATAATTTAATTTTTAGACTTTAAATTTTTTTAATACATTTTAGACAGGGTGCAACCGGAATTTTAAAATACCGGAACCGGAACCGCAAAGTTAAAAAATACCGGAACCGGAACCGGAGCCAGAACAGGAAAATAAAAATATTGGTTACCAAACAATTCAATTTTAAGCGCTATTTTATCGTTTCTAATGCTGTAAACGAACCATATAGAATGCCAAAATCCTGAAACAAATGCAATAGGTGGAAACATATATGTGATAAATTATGGATAATGGCACCAATTGAAAATTTAGGCAATACACGCTCGGACAATTTTAGATAAATAAGTTAGAATAAATACGCCAATTTTTGTTAAATTTTCGAACGAGAACAAATATTCCATACCAAAAATACCGAAAAAAATTCCGGTGAAAAAATACCGGATTTCTTACCGGAACCGGATAGTGAAAAATACCGCATTTCTCTACCGTAACCGGATTCCGGTTGCACCCTGATTTTAGGTTAATACTTACACGACAAGCCAACAAACTCAACGTTCGTTCGTGGACGTTCATTAGTGGGAACACTGATTGGCTGCGCTCATGGACAACCTAAAAATTCAATTGTACAAATTTGAACTGAAGAGTACAAAAATTTGATGTGTTTGCGTTCAAATGTTGTGTTTATTTTGAAGAAACCGCTGCGAAGCGACACAACAATATATTCTAACCAACATAAATCAGAAATTATATAAGTTTCGAAGCTAAATGATTGGCTGGAGTTTAACGCTAATCAATTATGAAAACTGTTGCTTTTGCATTGTCATTGGTTGAATGGCCCATGTTATTTTGATGGACGAACAATCATTTTTTCGCTGGATTATAATAGAGTAAGTTTAAGCTTTAGACTAGTTTTTTGCTTGGGTTTAATCTTAGTTATAGGCTTGTCCTTACGCTGAGGCTTAGCCTTAGGCTTGTGATTAGGAATATGCTGATGTTACTGTTACGCCCCTCAAAGTATTGGCAGATATAAGTATAAATATATATGTATAATATAATATGTACTCTACAAAAAATGAGGAGTCAAATTGACTCTTTCCGAAATAGGCTTTTCCGAACTACTTACACAAACTGAGTCAAATTTGACTCCGCCAGAGTCAAACTCGACTCACTGAGCGACTCATTACAGACGAATGTGACTCTAGCGGAGTCGAATTTTCACTTAGTTTGTGTAGCCCGGAAAAGCCTATTTTGGAAAGAGTCAATTTGACTCACCATTTTTTGCAGTGTATATATGTATGTATATATCTTACTTCGTCTGTATAAACGCCAACAATCAAATAATCGCCTTCGGCTTTGGCTTTCTTCAACAAATCCAAATGACCAGGATCTGGTTAATTAGCGTTATTTTGAGAATTAAAGAAAATTTTTTGGTTAATCACATAGCTAACCATCATTTTCATTTTTGATATGTTCAATTTTCCTAGGTCACCTAATTTTTCTTAATCGACGTTACACTAGACTTATTAGTCGCATATCCACAGGGTTTGGGAAGACAGATTACTTCCAATCCATGAACTATAAAATTAACCGATAAAAGCCAGATCCGGAAATCGAGTTTTGACGTAACCGGACGCAGACTTCCGGTTGTACCCTATCAAACATTGCATGAAACTCGAGTTAGGTGCTTATAAGAGAGTTTGAAATAATAAAAACGCGGCCTAAAATGAGAAAAAATAACGATTTATTTGATATTCTAAAAAAGGATACGAAATAGATCAAAATCGCCCGATGTATATATGATCTTGTCAGTTTTCTGAAACAAATTTAAAAAAAAACATCATTTATAACTTGACGTTCATATTTTAGTTTCAACAACGAGCAACTCACAGTTCAATTTATCTATATACACTGCAAAAAATGGTAAGTCAAATTGACTCTCTCCAAAATAGGCTTTTCCTGACTACACAAACTGAGTCAAAATTTGACTCCAACAGAGTCAACTGTGCGACTCAATTTAACTCTGGGGGAGTCGAATTTTGACTCAGTTTGTGCTGTCAGCAAAAGCCTATTTCGGAGAGAGTTAATTTGACTCACCGTTTCTTGTCGTGTAGGTTCAGCTCATGGGCGTAGCCAGGATTTTGAAAACAGGGGTTACGCTCGGCAAAAATTTCATGGTGGAAGTTCTTGTGTTGCAAACTAATATCGTGTCTCTGAAACCAATGAACAAAAATCACAAAGGGTGTGACACCTGAGACCTCGCTGGCTACGTCATGGGTTCTCCTGATCAGGAGACAATTGTGTACCATATTATGATTCAACCGGAGTTGTGCTGCTGTTGGGACTAAAATTGACCTCTGGATTGAGTAAAATAATCTAACCTTAGATTTCATTTGAAGTATGGTTTGCCTACCGTTTCTGTCTGATCAATGTTGCCTGTTAAAATAATTCGGGTTGTGCCCAAGAAGTATTGTTTTGTCGAATAATACATAATTTGCTTCAAAACCATATATAAGTACGTCGATCGCTGGCCAAATTTTGTCTCCCCCGTCTTGCCCTGGTCACATTGATGTGCATGAAATAATCACCAAGACCTAGCGTACACTGCAAAAAATCGTGAGTCAACTTGACTCTCTCCGAAATAGGCTATACGGGACTATACACAAACTGAGTCAAATTCGACTCCGCCAGAGTCAAACGTGTGCGTTAGTGAGTCGAATTTGACTCTGGCTAAATCGAATTTGGCTCAGTTTGTGTAGTCTCGTAGAGCCTATTTCGGAGAGAGTCAATTTGACTCACCATTTTTTGCAGTGTACGTGCGATCACTTACCGCCGGACTGCAACCGCTGCTGAACTGCGCTATTTTTCTCGACGACGCAAAAAACGCCGGCATTGGAGAAAGATTATCACAGATTGTAGAATTTGGCTAAAAACATTAATAAAAAATTGTAGAATTTGGCTAAAAACATTAATAAAAAATATAAACGTTGTCAAAAAATTTACTAACACCAGATGCCATACAGTCGAATTTTGTTGTCATTTTGGTTGTTCGCTCAAATTGCACCTATGATTGTTTATCCAAGTTGTCAAGCGGAACTGGATTATACTGGAATCAGAACAACAAATTTATACGGCAATTGAAACTGCAAATTTTGTGACTATACGGATAATTTGTATTATCAAATATAACATTGATTTAAGGTGTTTGCTGGCAGACAATAATTTTCAAAAACGTCACATGAACAAATTAGCGATGGGTTTTTGGTAGTGTAAAAGCTAAAAAACTACAATCACTTAATGTTATTTTAAAAATAAAATAATAGAAACCGAAAGAATTATTTTATGCAACATATCACAGCAATTAGGATTAAAAATAAAATTTCAAAATTCCAATTCAGATCGATTGTACAATCGGAATCAGAATCGGAACTTGTTTTGAATCGGAATTCTAATCTGAATCGGAATTCTGGTTGCACCCTGACGTTCTTTACCACCTTAGGCTTTGCAGCAATGCTCTCGCGTAGTAATGTGTCCGCAGTTTTTTGACCAGCTACTGCGCCACTGCGTTTTCTGTAGTAAGCAATTAATTAGCAGCGTGTTGGGTTTCAACCTAAGGTAAATCCAAAACGGGCGCAGAAGTAACTTGCATACACTTGTAGGTCCATGTATAGATCAGGGATGGACCGTTTTTGTACGGGACTAGAATAGAGTAAGCTTAGGCTTTAGACTAATTTTTTTAGTAGGCTTCGGTATAGGTTTTCCCTACGTTTAGGCTTTAGGTAATACTATTGTCACGGCCCTGTCCTCAGTGGCGGATCCAGTATCTCAAAATGGGGGGAGGGCAAAATTTCACAGGTAATAAACTTATTTTTGACCCATACTGTAGTGACCCAAATAAGAGGGGGTCCCCATTTTGAGTCCCAATTAATAGGAGTCCGTATCACTAATAAGAATCCGTAAGCGGGTAGAGTCCTTAAATCCTTGTTTACAGTCCATAAATGTCTATTATCCCTAATTGTAGCGCATAAATGACTCCAGGGCCAAGAAACTTTAAAGCGTGCTTATACTATTGTCTATAAAACAGAGAAATAAAACAGCGCAGAACAGCAATTGACACTATATAATTTTCGTCGAGATGCTGTTGAGGGGGCCCACGGCCGGGGTGGGCCCCCCCGTGGATCCGCCATTGCCTGTCATATACATTTGTTCTCTTGTCTGCAAGAGTATCATTCACTCTTGGTGAAACTAATATATAATTCCAAACGCAATTGATTGAAACTTACAGTAGTTTTCGAGGAATGTTCGAAACCAGAGCTATTGTCGGCTGGATTGCAAAGGTTAAGGCTTACACGAAGTAATCTAAACATCCAAATACGAAAATTAATTATCTGTCGCAAACGAGGCCCAATCCTTTACCCGGTGGTCCCAGCAGTGCCATGGTTAGCGCTAAACGTTCCCCCTATTAATTTGTTGATCCCCTCAAGATACGGAATTTCAGTAGTAAACTTTGGCTCGTGTAAAGGTCAGAGGCGGAACGTTGTTCAACGGGATCACAATAGAGAAAGCTTACGCTTTCGACTAAGTTTTTTTGTTTAGGCTTATAGGCTTTAGGTATATGCTCATCCTTACACTGTTAGGCTTAGACTTTAGAATATTGATTTACTACTCCAACGGCCCTGTTCTTTGATCCAAAAATGTGATCGAAAATCTAAGCTTACTCTTTAATACATTACCGTGCGGGCGGCCTTAAAAGTACACCTATACACCAGTTAGTGATAGGTTTGTTAACTTATAAACCAATGACCTCAAAATTTCGAAAATTTGACATAGCAACAATGGTTCCGTGTATTTTACTCGGCAAATTTTGATATTAGTAACTTCAGTACGGTTTGCATGTTTAAAAAACCTGTTGCTTAGGTGCTACACACATTTGAGAATACGGCTGAATGTTTGAATTACTTACACTGTAACTGTGGCTTAGTGAAGCGTTCATGGAGACACCGTCATTTTACGCTGATTAAACAGATTTCGTTTTGCATGATCCGGCGCTGGCTCGTTAATGCACTGCCGGTCACAATAATTTTGTCCACGGTGCCATAAAATATGCTATAGCCCAGATGACCTTGTGATAGGCCTGGGCTATAGCATATTTTGCGTGTCCACGGTGCCATAAAATATGCTATAGCCCAGATGACCTTGTGATAGGCCTGGGCTATAGCATATTTTGCGTGTCCACGGTGCTATAAAATATGCTATAGCCCAGATGACCTTGTGATAGGCCTGGGCTATAGCATATTTTGCGTGTCCACGGTGCCATAAAATATGCTATAGCCCAGATGACCTTGTGATAGGCCTGGGCTATAGCATATTTTGCGGCACCGTTGGCAAAATTATTGTGAACGGCGCATAAATGTCGCTCTCACTCAAAAGCGGCCCATGTATAGAACAGGGCCGGATCGTTTTCCGGAGGAGCTATAATAGAGTCAGTTTAAGCTTTAGACTATTTTTTTGCTTAGGCTTAGGCTTCGGCTTAAGCTTAGGAATATGCTTATACTACTGTTCCGGCCCTGTTATATACATAGGTCCCAAAAGCTTACAAAGAGCTCGATTTTTGCGAAATCAAATTTCATTCACCTGTCTACAATATCGGTAGTCGACACACCTTCGGTTCGTTTGAAGAACCTATAAAATACATTACTTAAAGTGCAACCACGTCACCGGATTTCAATTTCAACTAAATAGCGTATTTTCAATTTTACTCGAGCAGCGAGAGTTTGGTAAAAATGGTCGGATACCGTAAGACAGAAAAATGGGGGGGAGCGTACTCCGGCTATCCCATCATGCCCCACCCATCAGTCATTTCTTCAAGACGTCGCTTAGAGTCTCCCGGAAAATTTTGCCAAATCAACCCCGCATTAAAATACCAGTAGTATAACAAAATTTTACAGGTTTCAACTCTCTAGAGTTCGTTGGGGTATCATGACTATTCGTTGTCCGACAACACGTCGGACAACACTTGTAAGTCGAAATTTCGTCGACTCGACAATTTGACGCCCATCATGATGCTGGCCCATGTTAATTTAAGGGGCGTCAAGGTTTCAGGTGGGTCTATAAAAGAGTATGTTTAGATTCTAGATTACTGTTTTTTGCTTAGGCTTAGGTTTAGGCTTAGGAGCACATAGGCTCATGATTACGCTTAGCATTACGCTAGCGATTATTGATTAGCTTTAGGAGACTCTTGGGCGACAAGTTGTCAGTCGACGAATTACCATCGATTCGTTCGTTGAATAAATATTCTGTACTTTGACTACTTTTTCTAAAATCAGTATATATTTGTGAGGCATTTACTATATATCTTGAAGCCTTTGTGACGGTTAATTTTAGTGTCAAAAAGTTAAAAATTTATGCAAATTCGAATTTTATTTTTGTGACCTCTAAAATCACGTTTGTGATCCCTAAGACCACGATCTGACAACCTCAAATTTGCGTTCAACGATTCAAAAACAACGGTATTCCAGTTTAGAGATCCAGCGACGTACCGCGATGCACTTGTATTTGCCGTATGACACCGTATAATAATTTGTAAACAAAACTGTTTTGACTTACAGGGGGGCCGACCGCACGATAAGTATATACGGTAACCCCATTTAAAAAGTAACACAACAAACTGGGTCCAAAAAAATGCTTAAAATACTTACCTCAGTTTATTCGCTTTCAGTAATCTTTCGTATGGATCTTGGCCGTTTGTCGCAACCGATAAATCATCTGAAATATTGTAGAACAAATCAAAAAAAATTGAAAAAAGTGTAAAATACAGTACGCTTGATGTAAGCGCATGCTTTAGAATCAAAGGCCAATGTTGCTTTGAAGGGCGTAACAGTAGTATAATCATATTCTTAAGCCGAAGCCCAAGCGTCAGCGTTAACGATAAGCCTATAACTAAAATATTGTGGAACAATTAATAGAAAAATTTGAACGGAGTTAAATACAAAATCCTTGATAAAGTGTATGCTTTAGAATCAAAGGCCAATATTGGTTTGAAGAGCGTAACAGTAGTATAAGTATACACCTAAACCTAAGCCTCTGCGGAACCATAAGCTATGAAACTAAGCTAAAAAGTTAGTCTAAAGCCTAAGCATACTCTATTATAGTCCCACAAAAAACGGTTCGTTCCTCAGAGTAACACGGGCCGAATCAGGGGCTTCAAAATGGTTCACCCCTAAAAGTAACATGATCCAAGTTCGGCTTCATGTGTAGAATACACGGTAGTAATTCTTTGAAAAAATATTGGACTGGCTGAAGGCCTTTTTGAAACATACACTTTAAATGCCAGTGAGTTGATTTTAGCTCAGAATGTCTTTAATCATTCAGTCTGAGTTAGGACTTTCAGAACTCAGAATTGTGAGTCAATAAAACTCACTCTGAGTTAATTGTTCAACTTAGCCGGAATCAACTGAACTTAAAGTGGGAATCAACTCAACTTTCAGAGTGAGTTAATGTTTACTGTTATTAACTCAGAAATTACTAACTTTCCAGCTGAGTTGATGAAATCAACATATTAGAATTTGCAGTGTATATCCACAGTATAACCCGGCATTTTTAAAAAATAAATAACATTTACCTCCGTGTGCTGCAAAATCACAGTTATATTCGACTAGCGTATCTGCACTTGGCCAGTACGTAGAACCTTCGACAACCTATAGCAAAAACACACACAAATTAACGGACTGAATTAAAATATTAATTGTTTAATTTTTAAATTAATTAATTACTCAACTATTGTAATTTACAGCTCATGACCCGTAGAATTCAGTATCATGAAATTAATACCGCCTACGTTCCAAATTCTGGACATAGGAGGGGGGCAGAAAACTGAACGCAAATTCAACTGAGCTTAAATTATAAACTCGTTTGTGGTAATTAATACCGTCGCTGAATTACTCCTATTAAATGCCGAGTTTACACCAGAGTGCGACAGTACCCGCTGATATCCACGGGTATCCACGGGTACCCGAGGGTAAACGCGGGTCGGGTAAAGAATTTGAGCGGCGAGTATACCCGCGGGTGAAGATTTGTATCACGCGAGTAAAAAATTTACAGTTTTTCTTGAGCTAAACTTAAATTTTAAGGTGCATATAACGCAAAACTTTATTATAAAAGCACCTGCGATGTTTGAAATACTGGCTTAACTCTACGCGCGGGTAAAAGGTGGGTCGTGCGTAGATCTTTTTTGCTCCCGGTATACCCGCGGGTAACAAATTCATGTTTGCTTAGGTAAAACGCGGGTCGGGTAAAAAATCCTTACCCACATCCAACGCCTGGTTTACACTATACCCAACTTGCCAAGGTACAACTGGATGTCTACGTTATAGGTTCCGGCGGAAAATCGGCCTTTGGCTTCTCGCTCGGGTAGCACTTTTGTCGACGGTTCCGGTAATTTCGGTATTGACATATTTTGTATTTTTAGACATTTTGTCCCATATTGAGTTTATTTGTGAGCCATTTTGAAAATTTCAACTGCCGATGATTGTCAAAAAACAGATGTTTCACACCTGTTTTGACAATATGCAGCAGATTACTGTTAAAGTGGCTCATGTTACTTTAAGGGACGTCCAGGTTTCTGGAGGATCTATAAAAAAAGTAGGTTTAGATTCTAGATTACATTTTTTTGCTTAGGCTTAGGCTAATGCTTAGACTTAAGAACACATTTTTTCAACGCTTAGGCTTTATTACTTTAAGGGGCGTCCAGGTTTCTGTTAGGTCTATAAAAGAGAGGGTTTAGATGGTAGATTACATTTTTTTGCTTAGGCTTAGGCTTAGGCTAATGCTTAGACTTAATAACACATTTTTGCAACGCTTATGCTTAGGCTTAGGCTTAGGAACACGCTTAACCTACTGTTACGCCTCTTAAAGTAACATTGGCCGTTAAAGTTGTCAAATTTAACATCATTTTAATTCGCATAACTTTGCTTCATCACCGGCTCCAGTTCCGGCACCGGCTCTGGCAAAATTTGTCCGCATCCGGATCCGGCTGTTTCACTTTGTACCATGCAAACTAAAAAAAACGCCGACTTACCTCATCAACCCATTTCACTGCTCGTACCATTTTGTATCGTTCGTCTTCGGTAAATACAGGTGGTCCTTTGAATTCGGTTATGTCGGCTAAAAATATTAACATTAAAATCAGTGCCTTTAAAAAATTTTTGCATTGTTACTTTTAGCCCTCGGGACAGTAGCCAAGAGGGGGCAGGGGTAGCGCTGCCCCACTTGGATAAGATTTGACTCTCTCGAAAATTTTCAACCTTGCTTGTAGGTCAGTGAAAACAGTGGTATGCTATTTCTGAAATTTGTTTAGCCCGCCTAGAAAGGTGAGCTGGCTACGGGCCTGATAGCACTGCAGACAGGGCCGTGCCTAAAGTTAGTCCGAATCCCTAGAAAACTAAACTTCGAAGCCTTTAGACAGGACATAAGTTCTGTTTAGTAGTATATGTGATGTTGACCGTGTCCAAGCATAGCAAGCAAAGCGAACGAGTTATAAGCACTCAGACTTCTCAAAAAAACTATAATTCTCGAACGCGGTGGGATAAAACGAGTCTCCCTCTACAAATCGTGTTTAAAAGTTTAGTTTTTCGATCGCTTTGGATAATAGTTTGGGTTGTGCTATACTTTTGTTCACTTACCCGCAAGGTAACCTTCCGGCGCCGTCCGCTACCGTACGGCACCGTGTAATATCGAACGCAAATAACTCACGTACGATAACGTATGATGACGGACGGTGACAGACGTCAAGTCAAGCACAACCCTTTTGCTGTGAATTTTACATATGTTTTAGTGAAATGTAAGCCAGCTTAAATATTGTTGCAATCCTTTGAACCAGTAATAAAAACGAAATCTATTGGAATTTCCACAGTTCGACAGCCAGAAACACATGTAAATGGCGCAGCCTAGGTTTAAGTTTACAAATTCTATGCTTGTCAGACAGTAAAGTGTATGTAAAGCAAAAAGATTACCATACATGTGCAAATACACCGGTATATGAAGTTGTTACAATCGACCTTATGGTGCAAGTGGTAGCATACTTGAATTGAGAGTGCAAGAGGGTCGAGATTCGATTGCCGGTGTAGTCTTTAAAATTTTGGGCAAAACTTCGAACAGGGGTCGTGCAGACGACCGCGTTGTTCCAACTGTTCAATTGTTGGTTCGTATTTTATTTCATTTGGTAATTACAATTTTAAGCAGGCGTAACCAAACAATAAAGGCTTCAGGTTTAGTCAGAACATTTCTCGCAACGTTTTGAGCAATATTTGAAAAAGTGTTCATTGAGATAACTCCAACCGTATCCTCAACAAGTTTTAATTCTATTAACAAGATATTAGGGGGCGAAAGTACCGAATCTGGACCCGTCTAGGATTTTGATAAAAAGTGGTCCATCCTATAGATCTCGACAAGCTGAATTCAACGGTACCAATTTTATGGCTGCATGACCCAACGGTTCAAAAGTTATGGTCCTCGAACTTTATAGTGCAAACACGCTCAGATTGGAACAGGAAGTATCTATCATTAACATATTCGTAAAGTATAAAGTTTTATAAATTTATTCAGTACACAAACTTGGTTAGCGTTTGTACATGTTTTGTATAGTAAAAAGTTAAAATTTAAAGGACCATAACAACAAGCACGTCGCCAGCTTACTTTGCTAGGGAGGCTAAACATTTTTCAGGAGGGGCATTCAAGAGGGTTTTCAATGAGTCACAAGCAAGGTTGAAAATCTGCTTGGGGGCCAAATTTTTTCAGGGGTTAAGATTCTTACTAATTTTGCCAATCTCAGTTTGCGGGCTGTATATATGATTCCCATTTGCACGCTGACAAGGCCCGTTGCTCGTTCACTTTGTTGTGGGCAGGCTGAACATTTTTCACGAGGAGCATACAACGGTTTCCGATGACTTACAAGCAAGGTTGAAAATTTTGCTAGGGTGAACCAAAATTCTTCCACGGCAGGCTGACCTCCGCTTGACTCCCGTCTGGCTACGGGCCCGTACCTTGCGTTAAACCATAGGCTCCGTTTTAAAACGCAAAATCAAGACACTTACCGTCATTGTGAACACCAACCACTAGAACGTCACCCATTTCTTTTGCCTAAAACAGGTATCGGTATAGTGAAATGTTTGTGGCAAAGAAGCAAAAACTTGCCAAAATGGGTCAAAAATTTTTGACGGCAATCGAATTTTTTAATCTCACAACAGTAAATGAATTCAGTCATAGCAAAATTTTCCCCTCCGTCCGTAAATAATCTCCTTGTCTCTAAAAAGAAATAATTTCTCATTGCGGGTCTGATTGACCTGGGGACTGCACAAACTAATTGGTCCTTTCACTAAATTGGGTGAAAATATAACTAATGATATACTTATGCACCATTAGTTTAGCAAGTTCGATGTGCATAGATGTTGTGGAGTGTAAAATATTTAGAAACAATGCGGTAAACTGTCTTCTGTTAAAGCTTATGGAATACTACTGAACTTGTTCTTTGTTAACGTATATTTCACAACGAGGTCGTTCTATGTTGATTTACTGAGCCTAAAATGATTGGTATATCTTCTAGAAACGTAACGACTGGCACGTAGCCTGCTCACCTCGCTAGAGGGGGGTAGAAACTTTTCAGGAGGGACATTCAAGGGTTTTCAATGACTTACAAGCAAGATTGAAAATCTTATAGGGTGGCCAAAATTTTTCCAGGGGGGCTGAGCCCCCCTGGCCCCCTTGGCTACAGGCCCGCTGCCGGTCAAAGGTCTCGTTGCCCGCCAGCTAGTAGGAAAAAGTGGTAACTGCACAACACTAGTCGTTTGTTTGCCCCTGGATGACGAACATAACATTTTAACAATCACACGAGCTGCAATTGTATAGCGCATAATGGAGAAAACGGTCTATGTATAGATAGAACTGGGTCGCAACGTTCTCCGGCGGGACTGTAATAGAGTAAGCGTAAGCTTTAGACTAACTTTTTTGTAACGATTTTGCTAATTTTTGGAAGTAGCTCATTTTTTGCACCTTTGTTGCGAACTTAACGATAATGTCACCTGACCAGGGTCAACTGGTAGTAGAAATGTTTTTACAAGCTCTCGCCTCTTACGGTACACTGCAAAAAATGGTGCGTCAAGTTGACTCTCTCCGAAATAGGCTTTTCGGAACTGCACAAACTGAGTCAAATTCGACTACGACAGAATCAAACGCGCTACTCAGCGAGTCGAATTTTCGACTCTGGCGGAATCAAATTTGACTCAGTTTGTATAGTCTCGAAAAGTCTATTTTAGAGAGAGTCAATTTGACTCACCGTTTTTTGCAGTGTAAGAGTAGAAAGCTTATGATCAGCTCTGCTGTTTTGTTTCAAATATTGGTTTATGTTTCCTTTGCTTTACTTTGTTTTATTGGTTTGCTATTATTTTAGTATATATTATTAGATTGGTTTATGTTAACATACCAATGATGCCGCTTAGCGACGCAACTCTCGTTCGTACATTGAGTTATAATCCGTAATTATTTGTGTGGCGGGGTTACAGAATATAGACCCTCTAGTAATTTAATAAAAAATAGTTCATTTTATAGATTTCGACGCGCTCAGTTCAACGGTGCCGTTTTTAGCGCTGCAGTGTTCCGGGTTCAATAGTTATGGCTCTTTAAATTTTAACTTTTTACCATACAAAACATGTACAAACAACAATCAAATTTGTGTACAAGATTGGATGGACCACTTTTTATTCTTCCGCCTCGAATGCTCGATAAGTGTTGCGGCCCATGTAAAGATCCGGGGCGGATCGTTTTTCTGTGGGACTGCAATAGAGTAAGCTTAAGTTTTAGACTATTTTTTACTTCGCTTAAGCAGGCTTAGGTTTAGGCTTAGGAATATACTTATAATACTGTTCCGCCCCTGTACTTTTACATTAGCCATTGTTGTTATACTCTTTTTCTGACAGTAATTTAGGTTTCTTTGGTTACAGTATTGTACTATCAAGCGGTTGTATTCGTTTCTTAAGGCTTGAGTATAGTGTTTTATATATCTGAACGGGTTATCAGTGCTATGGTTGGATAGTAAACATTGGTTATATACTCCGCCGTAACCTTATGTATGGTTATAATGTTTACAGCGTGATTGCTGCTTATGCTTATTAGAACCGAATCATTTTTTATATTTAAACGCGTTCGATTACTGAATTTAATTCAAAACTAGCCAGCCAGCTTTGCACAATGCACAAAAGTAAGCGAATGTACAACAATCTGTATACAAATTTACTCTTCACAGCACAATCACGTTTGTGTACAATATTGTAAACAAAGTAAATGCTGGAAAGTTGCCCAAAATACGTATGTGCGGAATTCCAGTTTTAATTATATAGAAGACTAGTTTAGAGCCAAACGTTGTTTTGAACATCATACAATTATTTTGTAATGTTCATTGAAAGTGAGTGTTTAATTGGCTGTTATATTTTCTAGCGTCACAGTAATTGGTTCATGTTTCCTCAATTACAGTATTGTATTTCAGGCCATAAAAAGGTAGTTTTCCCAGAATAGCATTTAGTGATTACACTAACCATATATATGGAGTCATATTAAATTAATGTTTTAATGCATAAATTCCACATAGACTCTAAAATGTTTGGCAAAATTATGAAATGTCATTGAAAATCTTGGTTAAATATAACTAAAGACTTACTTGTCGTAGCGAGTTTGCATGTCCATAGTGAACCACGTCAAAGCTGAAAATAAAAATCAAAGCAAATAATCCAGAGCCCAAAATCCACTCACTGAAAAAATATACTTAAAATTAAGTACAACTGTTGTCGAATTAAGTGCTGGTTTTACTTACTATGGTGCTTGGCAAAGTTTTACTTAATTTTAAGCAAACACAAAATTTTTAGCTTTACATTTACTTAATTAATCAGGAAATGACAGCAGTAGTTTTACTTATTCACATCATTTAAGCAAAGATTTACTCAATATTTAGTACACTTATACTTAAAAAAGTTAGTAAAATATAACTATAGCATTTTAAGTAGAGTGTTTTTACGCATTTGTACGCCATATACCCGGGGCTACGCTGGCATTCAGCGTCGAATCAGTGATTTCCAAACAAAAAAATGTTCACAAACTTGTTACCTTACAGTTTTAGGGCTGCACTACACACTCCAGTGAGAGTTGATTAATCAACTCAGAGAATAAATTAGTCATTTCTGGTTATTTCTAACTCACACTAAGTTGATTTAATTTCAGGTGAGTTCATTAATTATAACTCTGAATAGAGTTCAATTAATCCAAAACTCCGATTTCTGATTAGACCTAATTTTTAGACTCAGTGTGATTCAACTCATTGTGAATTAAAATCAATTCACTGCAATAGGGGCGGAACAGTATTATAAGCATATTCCTAAGCCTAAGCGTAAGAATGAGCAAATTCCTAAGTCTAAGCCTAAGCCAGGCAAAAAAATTGGTTTAAACCTTAAGCTTTCTATTCTAGTCCCACAGAATACGTTCCACCCCTGATCTTTACATGGGCCATACAGCTTCCACGTCACCACCATGCATCCGCTACTGTCCGCCTTTCGTACTACCGGGTGACAGCCTTGTCAGAAGCGCTTAGCAGTTCGATTTATGGATATGGCGAGGTAAATATCGCTAATTTAAAACATTTTCCTTCTTCGGCGTAATTATAGTCGACCCTACCATATAAAACATTGTTTCAAACACAGCATTAAAACAAAAATTTAGGGATATACAAAGTATCCTCATCCAACCGGAAAACCCGGTCCTGGATCCGCCATTTTAAGGCCGAGTTGAGGCTGACGAATCCAGCCGTTTTGTCGAAAACTTACCAGCCATCGCACCATACACGGACCGGCCGTTTGGATGTATTATCTTCAGAAGACATAAAACATCACAGAATGCCGAATGTCGGCGAACATAAAATGAATAAATAATTATATTCTTATTGATAATACTTCTCTGCATCAAACCATTGATTTAGGTATCACGACAACTCGTCGCCCGACAACTCGTCGCCCGACAACTCGTCGCCCGACAACTCGTGGACCGACAACTTGTAATCTGAAATTTCATCGACTCGACAATTCGTCGTTCATCATTATGCTTAGACTTAGGTTTAGGTGTAGGATTACACTTTGAATTATGCTTAGATTTATTTATAGGCTTTACTATGCTGTTCGGTGACAAGTTGTTGGGCGACAAATTGTCGTAGATTTTGCATTGACATGCCTATTATACGCAGTAGGATAGGCATGTTGCATGGTACAGCGGTAGAACATCCGGCAGAAAATGGATCAGTCGTGAAGACAAAATTTTGCTGGACAGAATGGAGTGCACAATAAATTTCTGGTAGAAAGCAACCGCAACATGCTAGTGTGGGCGACAAATTTTTCAGGGGGCATGGAACGGTTTCACACGAGTTAAAACTGAGGTTGAAAATTTTTTTGGAAGGCCAAAATTTTTTCAGGGAGATACTGTGCCTCACTGGCCCTCTCACGCCACAGGCGTGGGTGGGAGATTATGCAAGAGTCTACTCTTAAGGAAAAGTGTTCCTGAAATCCTTAAAGCGCCTCGAGGTCCCCCCGCCCGCTCTACCGAGTCAGGGTATGCGCTAACCCTCTTATGCGGGGCTCAGAGGCTACCCATGAGGCCTGCCAAAGCCTACTTTCCGTGGTGTAATACACACATGGTCTGGGCTACGCCTCACGAAGCCCGCCTCTTGTGCGGAGCTTTGAGACTCTCCCTAAGATCTGTCAAGGGTCTCTTCCTGTTCTTCCAGTAGAGGAATTCACAAAGGTCCCAAGAATTAGGGGTGTCCTTGCCTAACCCTGACCTGGTCCTATATCTAAGCTTTACATCGTATATTATTCAAACAGTTAAAAGAGCACTACAATATGATTGCAATAAACAGAAAACATAAATAAATCAAAGCAAAAAAACAACCGTTTAAAATTGACAACTCTGCGTTGCATTTCTTTTCACTTATTTCCATTAACGGATGCAGATGGGGTGGCGGCGTACGCCCTCCTCCCGCGCATCAAAAAATTATTAGTGATAAAACGGTAAGGTAGGTCCGTACGTTACAATTTTCAAGCCTCAAAAAATTATCACATATATAGCATGCAGTAAAAATTGCGTTTCATAACAGTTGCCAACGCTCTCCATCAGAAATTAATGGATCCACCGCCCCCGTTCAATTCTATTAAATCTTGTGAGAAAACAAAATTTATTTATATTTTAGTATTTTGTTCTGTAACATATATGTGTGCAGATACATATAAAATGTACATACGTTAAAGGTTAATCCACTATGCAACCGGATATCCGAATCCTGCTTAATATCCGTCGCCAAATACTCAACATCCGTATCCGGTTTCAGTATACCAACCGGATATCAAAGGTGGCGGTCCCGAATTTGTTAAACTTGCTTTTAATACAAATGACCGTCAATAACATCTGGCTGCGATTGCAGCGAAATCCAAAGCTAACAATTAATTCAAATTCAGTAAAAACACTGCACCAAGCACAACTTGATGCTATGCCCGGTTAACATTCAGATCCGGTAAATAATTCATTATTTGGCTCCGGAATCCGGTAAATTATTGTCGGATCGCACTCTGGTAATCTTCGGTCTGCAGCGTCGGCATGTTAAATTTCTGTAGTATTCAGTCACATATATGGAAAGATATCGGCCAATGTTACTTTAAGGGGCGTAACAGTAGATTAAGCGTATTCCTAAACAGCCGGATCCGGATGCGGACAAATTTTGCCGGAGCCGGTGCCGGAACTGGAGCCGGTGATGAAGCAAAGTTATGCGAATTAAAATGTTTTCAAATTTGACAACTTTAACGGCCAATGTTGCTTTAAGAAGTCTAAGCCTTAGCCTAAGCCTAAGCCTAAGCAAAAAATGTAATCTACAATCTAAACCCACTCTTTTATAGACCTACCAGAAACTTGGACGGCCCTAAAAGTAACATGGGCAGATATATGTATATTTATACGAGTAGAAATTTGAAAATGAAGGTTTCGAATAGTTAAACAAATTAAGTACCATTCGACGCAGCATGCACAGCTGAGTGGAATGATATTAACTATTCAACAGTTAGAAATTGGCTGACGAGTTATGGTCAAATGACTGAGTTGGCGCGTTCAGTTATTTCACCATAACTCGTTAGCCGGTCGTCTGATTGCAAAAAATTCAACACCATAGAACTCAGCTCTGCACGCTGCGTTGAATGGTATATAATTTATTTAATTTTTTTGATAATTTTTTAGTTCCAAGATGGACTCCTTGGGGACGTTAAAAATTGCATTTTTTTAAAAATTCAGTTTTAAGTACGCAAAAAGTTTCAAAATCCAACTTTTTTTGGGCAAACACCGGCTTGGAAGCGATAACCGAACAGAGGTTCCTAATTGTCATTTTTCTAGTAAAGTTTCAACCGGATTGAAAGTCATGCACATTGTAAATTCCAGTGAGTTGATTTTAACACTAGAATGCGTTGAATTCACTCAGAAGCCTGAGCTCGGAATTCGGTCTTTCAGAACTCAGAATTTTGAACTGATTGAGCTAATTCTGAGTTAATTAATCAACTTAGCCGGAATTAAATCAACCCAGGGCGAGTTAATGCTTTGTTTTATTAGCTCCGAAATCACCAGAAATGACTAATTCGCCATTAAAGTTGATTAAATCAACTCATCGGAAATTACAGTGCAAAATCGCCGCGTATAAACACGAAATATCCACCCCCCTGAGCATATTGAGCTGGCTACGGGCCTGATTGTGACAAAATAAACATATGATACAACTATACGTACGTATATACTCACTCATAATCCAAAATATAAGCCTGCTAAAATAAAAACATACACCCGATACATAAACATTCAATCTCAGCGTAACACCCCTCCCGTTGCATTAAACGCCGTATCCAATTCACAAAATAAATTGAAATGCCAAATACAAAATGAGTCCAACAACACATACGTCCATACACTAGCGGATCCACAGTGGAGCGTATATATACGTGCCACACCCCCTTCAGAATATGTTTTGTGATAAACATGGTTATTTCGGTTCGTACAGTACCCTTTTCCTTCCTCACAAAATTGGCACATATGTATAGCAAATATAGCATACAGTAAAAATTGTGGTTCGTTTGCCAGCCCAACTCCCCCCGGTCAATTTCTGGATCTGCCGCTGCGTACGTATATAATAAGTAGGCCACATTCAAGAATAGGTTTGATCATGCGTCAATATTCAATGACAAAAACGACACATATATCTATATACCTAGTCTAGCATTTAGCTATAACTTGGAACATATATATCATATACGATTCTTTGGTCTAAAAAGCGCTGCAATGCTGGATGGTATGAGGACCTCGCAAAGTCGATTTGAACGCCTCCAATGTCCATTTGAGTGGACTCTTCTTATTGAGTCCTTTGCCTGTCATATTGACGACTTTCGGGGCAACTTCTTTTTAAGTCTAGCATATAAAATTGCTGGTCGACGCAAAATTCAGCTAAAATTTCAATATCAAAATAGCTTCGCTATAAAATTTTAGAGATTGTTTTAGCATTTTTTATATATCTTAGACTAAATTGCACCGAAAGTACAAAAATTTTGAATTCATGATACAATCTCGATGTATTTTTCATTTAGGCTTAGGTTTAGGGTGAGGGTTAGGGTTAGGCTTAGGCTTAGGGTTAGGCTTAGGGTTAGGGTTAGGTTTAGGCTTAGGTTTAGGCTTAGGTTTAGGGTTAGGTTTAGGGTTAGGCTTAAGCTTAAGCTTAGGCTTACGTTTAGGCTTAGGTTTTTCTACACACATTCTAAAACTTATTTTCCGCATTGAAAGAATTCTTACGCTTAAGCCTGCCTAAGCCTAAGCAAAAAAGTTATCTAGAAACAAAACCTACTTATTTATAGACCCACGAGAAACCTGGACGCCCCTTAAAGTAACATGGGCCGAAATAAAAAACAAATTTAATCCATGTTACTTGCTGATTTTCAAAGAGCAAAAGTAACAGTCTACAGCTCGTGCATTTTTCCACACTGCGTACACAATTTTTTTCAAATTTCAACCTAAAATTCGTAAATTTTTGCCAAGACTTTGAATTTGTGTTGAAAATTTATCGCTCTCGCCGCAGAAAGGTTAAATATTGCATGTGCACTGTTCATTTCGCCGCTATAGTTAATCCCAATATCAAGTGTTGTTTAACTGAACAGGCACAGACCCCAATATTTCGAGACCTGTGCCGAAGCCAGGTAGGATAGGGCCTCTCAAAATTCTGGGGTGCGGCCCCGTTGTGATGATCAAAATATTTTTCAATTTTTTTGTTTAAAATATTGTTAGAGAGGGGGCCACTCTTTGGGGTGGGCCCTCCCCCCAAATGGAAAGTATAGGATATGGCTGCTCAGGCCGTATTTTGTTTCTCTCGCCTAAAGTTGGTTCCTACTCTATGCTTAATACCCAAGCCAGAGCTTTCATGGTATATGCCTCTATACTCCGCCATTGTAATTCTGACCAGCAAAAAAGTGTGCCCCATACGGCAACATAGGTCCATGGGCCAGTTTTACTTTAAGGGGCGTAACAGTAGATTAAGCGTATCTGTAAGCCTAAGCCTAAGCGTTGCAAAGTTGAGTTCCTAAGCCTAAGCCTAAGCAAAAAATGCAATCTAGAATCTAATCCTAGTCTTTTATAAACCCACCAGAAACCTGGACGCCCCTTAAAGTAATGTAGGCCGGCCCATGATAGAACAGGGCCGGAACAGTAGCATAAAGCATATTCCTAACTCTAAGCCTAAGCCTAAGCGTAAGAATCAGCGTATTCCTAAGCGTACGCCTAAGCTTAAAAGCGTAAGGATGAGCCTATTCCTATTCCTAAGCCTAAGCCTAGGCCTAAGCCTAAGCCTAAGCCTAAACCTAAACCTAAACCTAAACCTAAACCTAAGCCTAAGCCTAAGCCTACGCGTATGGATGAGCCTATGCCTAAGCACAAGCCTAAGCCTAAGCCTAAGCAAAAAATTCAGTCTAAGGCTTAAACTGACTCCATTACAACCCCGCAGGAAAACGATCCGGCCCTGTTCTATGCATGGGCTGCAGTAAACAACCGAAGAAAAAAAACAACTTTGCCCTTCAGCTACTGGTTAGCGAAAACACGAAACAAACGTGCAAGTATGGTGAAAGACACACAAGAATGAAACCGGTAAGACGGTACAAGAGACCCACCGTAAAGCTTTGCATTTCACTGAATACCAACACGCATAAGGAAGTATAGCAGAACAGGGGAGTATTTAAGAAGTCGTGTCACGAGCGGTAAAATCTGATGTCAAATATTTTTGAAAGTTTTGTAGTTCGCCCCTGCCACTACGCAAATATGTGAGCGGACGGACGTTTTCACTTGTAAACATAAAAATGTTTTGTTTTTCTGTTTTAAAAAACTAGTTCCTAGTGCGAAAATTTTTTCGTCAATTTTGCGTTAGGGTATTCAGGTGCGAGGGATGCCGCTCCCATGCACCCTCTGCGATTTGAAGGCATACTAAACAGGATGGCGGCTTCCGCCCGCCAATCCCTGTGCACTATTAAGTATTCGAAAGTGACACGTAGGTATGCGAAGCGCTTATAGATAGTAAACTGAACATTTTTCGCTTAATGTGTAAGGGGGGTCCGTGAAAACGAAATTGTTATGGCGGGGGGAAACTTTTCCATTGGGGGGAAAAACTATAAAAGCGTCATATATTCTACCTTTATGATGCATGAGCTTATTTTAAAGCTTGTTAAAAGTGCATTTTTCTTGTTTCTTCAGAAATTTTGTCAGCTAAACATATTCTCTGTGTTTGTCCTTTTGTATAAACCACAGAAACAGAAGCAAAAAGGCTTCTAGTGACGGGCCGATGATTCTGTCTGGCAAAGCAGCGAATTCGTGCCAAATATGGTTTCTTTGATACCTTTTCAAGGACAATTCCAGGTCACGAATCTATTGTCGTTTCATACAACAGGCACTAGTTTACTCTCTGACTCTCCGTAGAATAGTTTATTTTACCGCACTTGACAAAAACAGGAAAAATAACACCAGTTTAGGCTTAGGCTTAACAGTGACAAAAAAGTATTTGCTGTGACGAAACCCTGTGGCCTGCTATCAAATTAAACCTTGGTGTGCGTTTATAGGCTTTTCCGGGCTACACAAACTCGGTTAAATTCGAGTCACCCGAGTCGCTTTTTGTGAGTGGAATTTGACGCTGTCGGAGTCGAATTTGACCCAGCTTGTGTAGTCTCGAAAAGCCTATTTCGGAGAGAGTGCATTTGACTCACTATTTTTGGCAGCGTATCTATAAAGCAAATATAGATTAGAGACAGCAGTATAGCCTTTTAGTTCTCCGCTTCCGGTACACCCTTGGCAAAAATATAATAAAATCTTCTGGCCTTTATGAGTAAGCTAAAAATAGGGAGGTCGCATATCAACTGAATATGTTCAAGAAGGAGTTTCTGTAAGAATTCCAAGCTATGGAGTACCAGAAAGGTTTATATATGCGTTTATTTTTGAGTCAACACATATATACAATGGCGGGTCCATGGGAAGGGCACCCCGGTAGTGGCCCCCCAACAGCATCTCGACAAAAATTATATAGTGTCAGTTGCTGTTCTACGCTGTTTATTTCTCTGTTTTATACATAATAGTATAAGCACGCTTTAAAGTTTCGAACTCAAATTATTTGATCTTGGAGTCATCTATACGCTACAGTTAGGGTTAACTTACCTTTATGGACTCTAATTAGGGTTTAGGGACTCTATCCGGTTACGGACTCTTATTAGGAATACGGACTCCTATTGATTCGGACTCAAAATGGGGACCCTCCCCTTTATTACCCCACTCTTATTCGGATCGCTTCAGTATCACCAGTTTCGTTGTGGATTTTACAACTTACAAACTGCAGCAGCTGCGAATCTCAAGCTGTGGTCGCTGCAATGGCCTGTTCGCAGAGCTTAAACCTAAGATTGAGCCTTAACCTGAACTTAAGCATTCACATAGCCTAATCCTGAGGCTAAAGCCTATCAGTAAAAAGGTGAAAAGGTGTAGGTACATTTTCATAATTGTGGATCTGGACCTGCACTCAACCCGCGAATATCCGCCGATATCCGCTGGTTTAGCCGGGGCGGGTAAGAAAATTTTGACACGGGTATATTTCGGCGTGTAAATAATTTCAAAGCGCGAGTCCAGCCCGCTAGAAAAATTTTGGGCCCGTTAGAAAATTTTGAAATTCGCTTGTATTAAATCAACGAAATCTCTTGTTCTTCCATCCTGAAAAAATTTTAGCCCCCCCTAGCAAGGTGAGCTGGAAACGTGCCCGAAAAAAGATTGCGCGGGTATACCCGCTGATTCTCTAGATATTCGAGAAAAATATATTTACTCTTTTTCGACCCATGTATAGAACAGGGCCGGAACAGTAGTATAAGCATATTCCTAAGCCTAAGCCTAAGCCTAAACAAAAAAATTAGTCTACAACTTAAACTGACTCTATTACAACCCCTTTGGAAAACGATCCGGCCCTGTTCTATACATGGGTCCCTTTTTCTATACGCCCATAAACATGAAGACCTAGGATCGTTCGATAAAACAAAAGAGTACTTAATGTCGAGTTGTTGATTGATTTGGTTTTTCTAGTTCCGCTCAACATGGAGTAAAATTGCGTTTAGCTTCTCGCTCGCGAGTTTTTTTTCGCTATTAATATATACAGCGTGCATTTTCCGTCCCAAATCTGGCCATATTAAGCTGCGAAAATACTAAAAAGTTCTCAAAAATGTGCATACCAGAAGTAAACTTTCTTGGACGTATATCATGTCAACAACTGTTTGACTGCTGTTTGGGTAAGAAAATATTTACTAGGGGGTTTCGCATGAAAACATGATTCTATATATGTCAATATTACCAAACTGTCACCTGTCATCAGTGGTGATTGATAAAAGTCTTGTACACCCCTGACTAGTGATGGCCATCGGATATTTTTTCATATCCGGATCCGAAACTCGATTTTGTGTTTTTTAGTTTCCGAACCTCAATTTTCGTTTCTTAAGCACTTGTTTAAACTTGTTGCTCTAAAGGAAGTACCCTGACCCTCAAGCAGATTGATATGAGCATAAAAGATACAATTCTAAAAACGGTATTTATTATGCCAGTACTGCAGTGATCTGTATAAGAGGGGCAGTGGCGGATCCAGGATCTCAAAATGGGGGGCCAAAATTTCACAGGTAATAAACTTATTTTTGACCCATACTGTAGTGACCCAAATAAGAGGGGGTCCCCATTTTGAGTCCCAATTAATAGGAGTCCGTATCCCTAATAAGAATCCGTAAGCGGATGAAGTCCTTAAGCACTTGTTTATTGTCCATAAATGTCTATTATCTCTAATGTAGCGCATACATGACTCCAGGGCCAAGAAACTTTAAAGCGTGGTAGTATTGAGTATAAAACAGAGAAATAAACAGCGTAGAACAGCAATTGACACTATATAATTTTTGTCGAGATGCTGTTGGGGGGGGGCCACAGCCGGGGTGGCCCCGCGTGGATGCGCCATTGTGTCTATGTACATTTTTCTTATTTGGGCCGATCAATTCGTTATACTATGGAATATGCGTTTTGAGGTTAATTTTGCCTGCTTTATGCTTTGTTTGAGTCAAGAAAATATTTTGGAATATTGTTGATGGTTTGGCGTCATTTTCGGTGGCGCTTAGATACGATTTCAGTTCCCTGGGCCGACATTTAGTGCACGATTCGTATCTTTAAGCCATCTTGGGTTTGTTAGTGGACGGACCCAACTGCCCAGAAACTGCGGGACCCAGTCCCTACCCTGAAATGCACTCTGTTGCTAAGAAACTTTGTGCCATTCCTCTTATGTTCATTATACCCAAGGATGGATCTAGGAATCGAATCCATTTCCAGCCACCAGAACCGCGCAAAATTAGAAATTTGCATTCTGTTTATGTTATTAAAATTGCGTCTGGCTTCGCGCTCGCTTCGCTCAAGAGTTTTTATTACATCACCGTTTCACCTCAGACAGACTTTTGAATAAACCGCTTTCACTTTGATAACGAAACATATTGCGACAACGTGGTCGTAAGCGGAACACCGAAAGTATGCAAATACTATAGGAAAATATCAGCCTGGGCTAAACTTTCTGGGTTGAAACATCGGCGCAGCCAGATCTTCCAAGATGTAAGATCAGACGGTGGAAAAATAGGCCGGTTACATCGATTCCGAATTAACGGCCAAATATTGGGTCTTAAGACAAAATGGGCAAATTGTTAACCATGACTTAACAAATCCGGTAGTGTTCTTGCCAGTAACAGGGCTTGAGGGGGGAAGAATGTCGGAGCAAAAATTTGGCATCTTTTTGTCACATCCCTCCAGGTATTTAAGGGTCGTAAAAAATTGAAACGAATTTGGAATTTGAACTAAAGTTAATTTATTGAACTCGAATACGAGTTCAGCAAACTTAATATAATATTGTTTTATACGTTGAAATTATCTTTCAATTCGCATTATTGCGGTTTAAATGTTGGAAAAAATACATTTCCGTAATTATGCAGAAAATTATACCTGCGATAATTTTTGATTGTTTGAAAATTGCACGTTTCCTGTCGCTTTTTGATCTGTCTTGCTAACTTGTATTCAACCAGAAGCTTTTGCTGGTTAATAACTATTAATGGTGAACGATTTACTGTAATATTAACGCAGCGAATATATAAGGTTTTCAGGTTGCCTAAGTGTATTCTCAAATGCGTAAAACATCTACACTGTAAATTGCAGTGAGTAGAATAATCAACGCAGAGAGAGAGAGACAATTAGTATATTTCTGGTTCATTCCTAAGTTAATAACAGTAAAACTTAACTCTCTCTCTCTCTGATCGGAGTTAATTCCGGGTGAGTTGATTAATTAACTCAGAATGAGATCGATCAATTCAGTATTCTGAATTCTGAAAGACCTAATTCAGAGCTCAGGCTTCTGAGTGGACTCAACTGATTCTGAGTTAACATCAATTCACTGGAATGTACAGGGTATTAAAAATTTATGACAGTTTTTTGAATTTTTTTTAGTTAATTTCATGGATATATGTTAGAAATTTGCCGCAACATAATATATAGCGAGCTAATATGGCTTGAATAGCTGTTATTTCAAGCTTCCGTAAGATTTTTCCCTTTGGAAAAGTCTCATTCCTGAAGGACGAAACCGTATTTCGGTCTGTGTAAAAGATCAGGAGCAGAACGTTTATCTGTGAGAAATCACTAAGTTGATGTATCCGTAACCTTTGCGCGTTTATTTTTCGAGTATAAACCAATTATATATGACGTATTGTAGTGACCCGAATAAGCAGGGCTAATAAGAGGGAGGCCTCCGTTTTGAGTCCCAATCAATAGGAGTCCTTATATTTAATGGGAGTCCGTAAGCGGATAGAGTGCCTAAACCGTAAATAGTCCACAAATGTCAATTATCCCTAATTGTAGCGCATAAATGACTCTAAGACCGATTAAAGTTGAGTTCTAAACCTTGAACCTTTGAAGCATACTTAAGTTCTAAAAGTATATTCCTAAGTATAACTTTGCATTGCGCTCATGTTTATGATACAAGACAAATAAACGTTTAATTCAACGGATAATTGCAGTAGCGGATATATATCAGTAACGAAGAGCAGCGGAGCGTGAGTTGAAAATAAATAACAGTCCATAACCGAATAACAAGGGGAGGTACCCTCTGGAGAGGCCAAATAAAGATCAGCCCCCCTCTTATTCGGGTCACTACAGTACCAAATGTTAACACAAAATTTCGGTTTCGAGTCCTGTTGGTCGCCCAGCCCCGGGTGCCCCTTCCTGTGGAATCACTAGTCGTAATTGCTTGTGACGCTCAGCGAATATAACGCAACTTTGTAAGACTACTGAGTACTGTTCCACACTTACCGTAATGCACGATGTTGCGAACACAATCATAAAACCAAGCGCAAGTTCTTGTAACTACTAAAGTAAAACAGTATTGCTATCCTGCGTAAAAACAAGCCTAAATATAATAGAGAGGTCTGGCCGACAGGATGTAAACCAGATATCCGTTTCGAGTAAAAATCAGTGTTCGTTTGCGTTATTTTTACGCTCAAAGTTAATTAAAAATTAAGTATATATCTATCAATTTTTCATTTGAATTATGTGCATACTCTATAAATATTTCATTACAAATATGCTGCAATTGTCCGAGATGAAATCCAAATCACGAAATTTATTTAAAATCTTGAATTTCGGTCCCAGCCAGCCCAAGTAAATGTTGGGATAGTAGCACGCAACTATAATGAAATGAAAACCCATTGAACTTAAAGATAATCTAAGCACAAAGCTCAAACGAACGTATTATGCTAACCCTGAACTTCAATGAATCTCAAACCACCAACGATGAACTATACGTACGCTCATGTAACTTAAATTTTTTCGGCCATTACGAATCAAGTATACAATTTTCAATTGATTATTAAAAGACGAATGGTCTGTAAGTTTGGTGCAGTTGTGGAATCTGTATCTGTCGATATTTCTTAAAAAAGGTAAAAACCAGGTTGCAACCGGGGGAGAGAATTACCAGAGTCAGATTGTTTAGTTCTACGCTATTGCCGGAACCTCCGATAAAAATTCTACCGAAGCCGGAGCCCGATTTTGTGCCATAACCGGAGACAGACCTCCGGCTGTACTCTGGTAAAAACCAAATTTTTGGCAACACTTCGCAGTTTCAAAATTTCGTGCAAAATGTTAACCTACCTGAATTGTTGGCAGAAAAATAAAACATATTTGAGACCTTTATACTTCAATACGCGTTTTACGTTGATCACTATCCGTTTCGCACCGAATCACTACGCATTCACATTAATTCTACCATGCAAAGATGCACCTAAGATCTCGGCATTAGTACTGATATAATCCAACAAAAACGATTTTTGCTAATGTAACCGTAACTTGCTAACAAAATTTTATCAGCCAATAATACAACACAAAGCCAAAACAAATATTTATTGGCATAACAATGCCAATTATACATTTGGAGACAACACAACTTTAACAAAGATTTAACACTGTTCAGGAAACCAGCCAACGGAAAACGTTTTTATAACAAGAATTACAAAACGGGATATATACAGGTAACGAAGGACAGCGGAAGGCAGGTTAAAATAAATAATAGCCCGTAACCGAATAACAAGGGGGTACCCTCTGCAGAGATCAAATAAGTATCAGTCCCCCATCTTATTTTGGACACTACAGTATATAGATTTCAAAAAAATACCTTTTTTAATTTTAACCAACATTCTGGTCAATGTTAATTTTAGGGCCGTCCCAGTTTCTGGTGGGTCTGTAAAAGAATATGATTACATTTTAGACTACATTTTTTGCTTAAACATACGCTTAGGCTTAGGTTTACTAGGTATATACACTTTTTTCGATGCTTAGGTTTGGGAATACGAAGAGGGGGTTGCGAGTTTCAATCAAGCATTTGAGATCGTTTCACTGGCAGACTGGGGAATGAGGCAATCAGAGACTGGTAGTCTCAGGCGTATGTTTAGACTTACGCGCAGACTTAGTAGGCACGGCCGTATAATTAAAATTATCCAAACAATTAACACAATTGTTGAAAAGCTCGAATATTGCTCCAATAAACTACTATTAACTAAAAATGACTAATTTCACCTTATCTCTAATGAAATTGGCCAAATTTTAACCCACGAAGGCGTATCCAATCCACAATAGATACTTGGATACAGAATTTTTTTCGTCAGCTCCAGCCAGGGTTGTTTTTGTTCCGGAAAAAATTATGACCGGAAAAAATGAATTTTTTTCCATTTTTTCCGGAAAAAATGGAAAAAATGGAAAAAATTCATTCTTTGTGTGAGTGATCGGTTAGCCCTCCGTTAGCCGTCGTTTGCCCAAAAAGCTTGCATTTTGAAAGTTTCTGCATATTTGAGCGTCTGATGACATCCTGTAATCATTCGATGCCCAAATCTGAATTTATGAATAATTCGATTTTTTAGGCCACAAGTTCCCCCTGGGACCCAAAAATTTTTTTTCGATAAGTTGGATAAATTATATGTCACTGACTCGTTTGGGAAACGTCTGATTGGAAAATATTTAACAATATTCGTCTTAGCTCCGCAACCTGTGTCAAATGGTATATAATTTGTATAATTTTTCGACAAAAACATTTTGAGTCCAGTGGAGGAATTTGGAACCTTAAAATTCGAATTTTTTACAAATTTAAGTTTTGGCATGGAATAACCGGAAGAGGTTATCGGAACATCAGAAACTCATGAGTGGAGCGAGTTAAACAAGTCACTTTTTGTAAGTATATATTAAATACCAATATACTTTTGGGTTATTTCTGACAGCGAAGCCTTTCAATTGCTGCAACCTCGCGAGCAAAGCGAGGTTGAAGCTAGAAGTATTCTTGTGTTAAATCACACGGAAAAAGCAAGCTTTCAATTTTGAGCACCCTAACTTTGGCCGCCCCACTGTAGACGAAACCTGTTGAGTGATCCGAACAAGTTGCATATGTAGTTTTACATTGAATCTCGTGGCAAAGTTTCAATTCTGAAATTGATTTATATATTCATATGCTGCAATTTTCGCGTTTTTCGGACATATAATGTGTCCCGGTGGACATATACACACGGTCACTGTTAATATATTGCATGAAAATTAGTTGGATGTTACCTAAAAACGCTATTCTATACCATATTTACTTACAAATTATATTTAAGAATCGTTTAATACTTTTCCATTTTTCCCATTTTTTCCACCCCCTCAGAAAAATGGAAAAAAATGGAAAAACCATTTTTTCCGGTAATTTTTTTCCGGCCAACAACCGTGGCTCCGGCTACATTGGTGGGGAAACCATGCAAATTATTCCAAAAATTTTTTAGACAAAACCATTTCGGATATCCGGCAGATATCCGGAAGTGCCAAGGTTCGCACCGGTTGTACCCCCCACTAAATAACGGGGGTCGGTCAAAAACGCAACGCGCAGAATGTACCCAGTTGCATACTATTGTAAAAAGAGTCATTATCGACTCTTGGTATAAGCAACGCACTGCCAGACAGGTTCGTAGCCAGTTCACCGTGCTGGAGGGGATTTGAAAATTTTTCAGAAGGGGTATACAAGTGTTTTCGTTTGCTTACAAGCAAGGTTTTAAAATTTTCTAGAGGGGGGCAAACTTTTTCCACGGTGATCTGAGCTCCACTGTCCCCATTGGCTACTGGTCTGTTAACCAAATCAATTGTGCCGATTACATGCGTTGCGAACCGATTTGCTTTTAAAGCATACCTATCGTGCCCCTAATAAGCTGAATAAACATCGATGATTATGTACCATCCAAATATTTCCATGGTAACGAAGAGTAATAAGCCCTACTGCTATACAGGTAAACGGCCCATGTATAGAACAGGGCCGGATAGTTTTTCGGCGGTGCTGTAATAGAGTCAGTTTAAGGCTTAGACTAAATTTTTTGTTAGGATTAGGCTTAGGCTTTAGGAATCGGCTCATCCTAACGCTTAGGCTTAGGAACAGGCGCATCCTAACGCTTAGGCTTAGGAAGAGGCGCATTCTTTACGCTTAGGTTTACGCTTTTAGGCTTAGGCTTAGGAATATGCTTATACCACTGTTCCGGCACTGTTCTATACATGGGCCCCGTAAGCTATATGAAATGTACCGTGAAATAATAAATTAGGTTTCCCTCAGTAATACTTTTGGCCTAATTAGTTTCATGTTTTAGAAGGGTGGTCTCAGTTTTCGGATCAATACATTCTCCCGTGTTTGTTTTCAAATCCTTCCTGCCTGGCCATTGTAGTGGATCCTGGGTGGCGGCAACACGGCCATTTAGGGCCGTTTCCAGGCCATACACGGCCGTTTCCGGGCCATACAAACCTGTTTCCGGGCCGCACACGGCCGTTTCCGGGCCGCACACGGCCGTTTCCGGGCGAAACACGGCCGTTTCGACACGGAACCAAAACCAAAATTATGTGTTAAGATTTACAATTTTAACAATTTGGTTTATTGCACGCTTTAATTGATAGCTTGCGTTGACTATTATATATATTTGGCCCTACCGTTGAAAATCCTGCAATTCAACGGTATGTTCAATGTTGGTACAAGACACTGGAGTACAGAATGCTAAATCATCAAAGAAATGCACAATGCATATGCTTTAGCAATTAAAACATGTATGTGCAGTACGAAATCTTCCGAAGACGGGCCCATGTATAGAAAACGGCCGAACAGTAAGCATATTCCTAAGTCTAAGCCTAAACCTAAGTCTAAGTCTAAGCGTATGGATGAGCCTATTCCTAAGCCTAGCCTAAGCAAAAAATAGTCTAAAGCTTAAACTGACTCTATTATAGCCCCTCCGGAA
Source organism: Enoplolaimus lenunculus (assembly GCA_030248215.1). Classification (NCBI taxonomy): domain Eukaryota; kingdom Metazoa; phylum Nematoda; class Enoplea; order Enoplida; family Thoracostomopsidae; genus Enoplolaimus; species Enoplolaimus lenunculus. The sequence continues at coordinate 126,672 of JASANG010001402.1, read as the reverse complement.
AACGATCCGGCCCTGCTCTATATATGGGCTCGAAGACGCCAGAAGGCATCATACTCGAAGTCAAGCTCCTATCGGAGTAAGGGCCTATGTTACATTAAAATGGCATCCAGGTTTCTGGTGGGTCTTAATAAGAGTAGGTCTACATTCTAGATTACTTTTTTTGCTTAGGCTTCGGCTGTGCAATACGCTTAATCTACTGTTACTCGCCTAAAAGTAACATTGGCCGGAGTTAGCGGTGATGGTATTGCTTTTAACACTCGAGACCGGGGTTCGAATCCTGGCCTGAAAACAACCATGTGATAAAATAGAAGCATGCCGAAAAAATCACTCTAAATTTGATCTTCAAATATTCAAAAATATTTGATTATCATAGATTCTGTAACAGAAAGCTGGAATCAAACATTTGAACACCAGAGCATTAGGTTGTTCAAATGTTTGCAGAGCAAATCACTAACTGGTAATAGGTGCTACACGCAGTTGAGAATATATTTCGAAACCGTAGTGTTTTTATTCGTACAAAAACAACAACGTATCAGAACTGTTTAGGGCACGATATACGGGCGCCATGCACATTGACTCAACCCGCATATATAAAATGACAGTTGATATGTTTGAAACACCAGCGCTGTACTCTCGGGGTTGTAGGCAGGCGAAAAACTAGTGGGCTTTATGGGGGTCAAACCAACGTTTTTGGGATTTTCGTCCGGGAGGTTAAAACGATTTCAGTTGGCAAAACAAGAAATATTCGTTTGAACTTTTGGCTCATGTTACTTTAAGGGGCGTCCGAAGTTTCTTGTGGGTCTATAAAACAGTAGGTTTAGATTCTAGATTACATTTTTTGCTTAGGCTTAGGCTTAGGCTTAGGAACACATTTTTGCAACGCTTAGGCTTAGGCTTAGGAATACGCTTAATCTACTGTTACGCCCCTTAAAGTAACATTGGCCGAACCTTTTATAGAACGTGGCTCCCTTTTCCAAAATCCGGCGCTTAGGCTGTTATAGGTAGCGAACCTGACACGCAGGACATTATAAGCCGTGGTATTAACCTAATGGTCGTCCGCACTACAGTATCAGATAGGGTATTGCATACTACTGGTGTGTCAGGCATATAGGAACACCAGAGTCGGTAAGGTATTTGCGTCTGGTTGAACCTGTAGCTGGTCTGGGCCCACAGCTGGACCACGAAAATATATCTTGGTTCCACCGTCCCACTAATTTCAATTTATCGCTACGTCACGTCTCCATGGTCCATAGGGACGGCCCTCAGCGTAAACAATTGACCGCAATCGCAATTCGCTCGTTTAATCGAATAAAATTTAAAAATTCTATCCTCATCTTTTGAATTCACCAAAATCATATATACAACAGGTTTCAAAAAAGGTCCGAAGGCTTTAGCTCAAAGGCGGCCGACAGGGCCATGACTTTAAAAAACTTTACTAAACCGATGCTGCTATGAGACAAATAGACTTAAAAACAAAATTATATATATATATACATATATATACATATATATAATATATATTGCATTTATATATACATATATATTATATATTGTTTTCGTTAGTTTAATCACTATTGCAATGCGTTTCTTATGTTTTTACTATGTACTTACTCGTTCTGCATCCTACTAAAATAGCAAGCAGAAATATAAAATTTTAACGTTTCAAGCAAATCGTAGCCATTATTAAAGTATTAAAGAAGAATCTATAAAACCAATGCGTATGAATCACAAAATGAAATTTAAAATTCAAAATATTTCAAAATATAAAACACCGGAAGAATTCAAAAATCCAGAAATTTTGATTTCCAACAACAAAATATACAGTAAAAATAGTAAAACGAGAAAAACGCAATTTTAAAATTAAAATCCTAGTATTATATACCTACGCAATATTGTTTTTGATGTCTGTTAGGGGAGGCGTGGCCTGTGCGGTCCTTTTAATCTAACGACATTCCTGCAATAACTCGAACGAAAAAAAGGGACGAATATTTATTTTGCCTGTCCCGATAGGACCCCCTGTTTTGTTCGATTGCGGGCTGTAATTTATATTCAACTTATGTAATTGGACACAACATGCCTTTTTATATTGTTTTTCTGCCCAAATCTGAATTTTTGAAAAATTCGATTTTAACGACATAAGTTCAACCCATGGGCCCAAAATTTGGTTCCATAACTTGGACAAATTATATATCATTGACTCGTTAGCCAGACGTTTGGGAAACATTTAACAATATTCGTCTTAAGTTCCGTAACTTGTGTCAAATGGTATATAATTTGTATAATTTTTCGACAAAAAATTTTGAGCCCAATGGAGAAATTGGGGATGTTAATATTCGAATTTTTAAAAACTAAAATTTTGGCGTGGAATAATCGGAGGAGGTAATCAGAACATCAGAAACTCATGAGTGGAGCGAGTTAAACAAGCCACATTTGTTTTTTGTAAGCATATATTAAATTCAAAGACACTTTTGGGTTTTTTTGACATCAAAGTCTCTCAATTACTGCAACCTCGCGAGCAAATCGAGTATGAAGCTAGACGTGTTCTGTGTTAAATCATACGGTAAAAACAAGCTTTTAATTTTGATCGCCCTAACTTTGGCCCCACTGTCGGCGAAACCTAAGTGAACCGAACAAGATGCATATGTAGTTTTACATTGAATCTCGTGGCAAAGCTTCAATTCTGAAATCCATTTATATATTCATATGCTGCAATTTTCGCGCTTTTTGAACATATAATGTGTCCTGGTGTACATATACATGTCATCTAAAAACGTTATTTTATATCATATTTAGTTCCAAATTATATTTAAAAATCGTTTAATATTTTTAATTTTTTTCCATTTTTTTCCACCCCCTCGAAAAAAATGGAAAAAACATTTTTTCCGGTAATTTTTCCGGCCAACAACCCTGATAGATAGCACCTATATAATTCCAGAATTTGACAGTATATATCTACTACTGTAGTGACCCGAATAAGAGGGGGGACTGGTATTTATTTGGCCTCTCCAGAGGGTACCCCCTTGCTATTCGGTTACGGACCGTTATTTACTTTTAACCCACGCTCCGCCGCCCTTCGTTACTGATATATATCCGGTACTGCAATTATCCGTTCAATTAAACGTTTATTTGTCTTGTGTCAATAGCTTGAGCGATAATACAAGGTTATACTTTAGAATGTACTTTCAAAATTTAAGTACGTTTAAAAGTTTCGAACTCAAATTATTTGGTCCTGGGGTCATTTATGTGCTACAATTAGGGTCAATTGACATTTATGGACTCTAATTAGGGTTTTGGGACTCTATCCGCTTACGGACTCTTATTAGGGATACGGACTCCAATTGATTCGGACTCAAACTGGGAACTCCCCCTCTTATTACCCCCCCCCACTTATTCGGGTCAATACAGTACGTGGAATGTTTTTATTGACAGTTCGCCCTATATAACCTTCGCACTATATGCTGTGCTAGCCAATAGTATACGGTCGACATATAGTCAACGAGGGGCGGGCTACGTTGCGCAGTGGTAGAGCGTTCGCTTAAGGATCCGCCGGCTTGAAGCTCAATCCCTGGTCTGTAGGCCCGTTTTTCCAGCTGTTAAAAAAGATAACCTAGTTGGTTTCACCAAGAGTGGATAACATATTTTAACATAACAAGAGTGTGCAACTGGGTACAATCTGTGTACAAAAGAATGTTCCCTAGCACACGTTGCGTTTTTGACCGACCTCCCTTATTTAGAGGGGGGTTGAAATTTGCACAAAGCGAAAGAAATACATAATATGCTATGCCAAAAAATGTTCCGTATCTGGTCTAAAAACTACAGAGTATTATATCATGGGACATCGACCCTCCCTCTAAATAAGAGGGTACACCAAAAATGGAACTCATGGTGGTACTTTTTGTACCACGCGAAATCCGGACAGTTGCATACTCTTGTCGGTGATCAGCCACTCTTGGTTTAACCAATCGTCGTACTTGGCCCATCCGTTAGATAATTTACGAGTCTGCGAAACCGTAAATAGATTTAATTTTAAGTGTATAATTCTGCCAACAGAACCGATATACGGTATAGGTTTTAAAATTTTAATATTTAAAAATTTGTCAATTTTCAATTTTGCCGTAAAGATACGAAGGCTGATACTTCCTTACATCGCAGGTATATTATTTTTTGATATATTATAATTTCTAAATATGGTCCAATTTCACTAGTGAATACAGAGGGAGCGGGGCTTATGATTACCGACCCCCCGACAGAAAAATTTATGTGAAAAACTGATACGAGTCCAGCCAGAATACAAGCTGCGAACTGTCACCGGATATCGTTGCTTGAAGTGATGAAAAAAATCTAAAAATAACAGCTAGCAGTTAAACACAATTTTGCGTGGCGCAAACTGAAAATGTGAGCCTGTGTTACTGGCCCACGTACAGAACAGGGCCGGATCATTTTCCGGCGGGGCTGTAATAGAGTCAGTTTAAGCTATAGACTAACTTTTTTGCTCCATTTAGGCTTCGGTTTAGGATTAGGCTTAGGCGTAGGAATAAGCTCATCCTTACGCTTAGGTTTAGGCTTTAGACTTAGGCTTAGGAATATGTTTATACTACTGTTCCGGCCCTGTTCGATACATGGGTCGTGTTATAATTTAGGGCCGTAACCTGTAGATTAAGCATATTTTTAAACCTGAGCATAAGCGATGAAAAAGTGTAGTTTCGAGCCTAAGCTTATGCACAAAATATAGCCTGGAATGGCACTAAAAAGTAACATGGGCCAAAAATTGTAAGATACAGACATAACAATTTTATAGAACATTTGGGAAATGTTACTTTAAGGCGTGTAACAGTAGATTAAGCGTATTCCTAAGCTTAAGCCTTGCAAAAATGAGTTCCTAAGCCTAAGCGTTGCAAAACTGAGTGCCTAAGTCTAAGCCCCCAAGTCTAAGCAAAAAATATAATCTAGAATCTAAACCTACTCTTTTATACACCCACCAGAAACCTGGACGCAACTTAAAGTAACATGGGTCGAACATTTTATGATTATAAGGCGCCCTCCGCTTCAACTGTGAAACCATTTCTGTTTACTCTTATGCTTTAGACTCAGGCTAAAGAAAAGCACGTGCTTAAGCTTTTGCTTAAACCCAAGCCTTTAACTTTAAATGTATATGAAGAGAAAAATATACAAAAGGCAAATTGTGGGCCCCGAACAGGAATTATATAAATTCATGGGTTTGTCCAAACCGAACAACGCTACTTTCAGCTCCCGGACAACATTTGGTTTTTTTTGTAAAATGTCCAAAACGTCACTGGAACTAAAATCACGCAGTTCTATCGCATTGGCGGAGGTCGACAAACTCACAGCGTTATTTCCACGAAAAATATCACATCCGCAATGGGACACGTCGACTAGCGACCAGCAGCCACACAACGAAGAACAAAATCATTGTCAGCAGCAGCAGCAACAACAACAACAACAACAACAACAACCACAACAACAACAACCACCACCACAACAACCACAACAACAATACCAACAACAAGAACAACTAGCAGATATGGGAAACTTACGTAGAACAGAAGAACTAACAGACCTTAAACGCATCAAGGGAAGAAGGGGGATAAAGGCCGGGGGGAGCTGGGGGGGGGGGCCCCCCAGGGGGGGGGGGCGCCCCCAAAAAAAAAAAGAGGGGGCCCAATAAGCGCGGTATCACCACAGGAACCCCCCCTCTGATGTAGGGGGGATTTTTGGGGGGGGCGAGAGGGGGAAAAGGGGGGAAAAAACGGGGGGCCCCCCGCTTCAGCTGTTTCTTCATTTGTCTAAAAGATTAAAACTGAGACAAAACTGCATTTTAACCCTCAACGGCCCGGCAAAATTTTCACCTTAATCAGCCCAACGGTCTACATATGTAGACAACACAACTAGCGTTAGTTTTGGCTTATCTCAGGGTGCTCTCCTCCTTTAACTGGCTTGAGACAGTCAGAACTAGTGTTCTGGCGGAGTTCCACCCGCTCCCCGTCCAGCCTCCCACTGCGGGCGCGTTGTCCAGTTAAGCACAGTCGTTGCACGTTATGGTGCGATTCATGTGGTCCTTGCACACTCGTTTTCCACATGACGAACAGCTCAATCTCGTAGATTTGCGACAACTTGTGACCTGACATTTGGTCGGTTTACCAGATGTAGAAGGTTCGTTTCGCTTTTGAGGCAGCCCGTAAGCCATAAATGAATCCTTTGATTTTGCGTAAATTTTTTCACTACTGTAACGTTTGGTCATATTGTCTTGCGCTAGTTGTTCGGCTACTTTTTTCATGAAAACATTGCGTGACTTTTGATATCCGTTCAGTTTCATGACAATGAATGCGTTGTGCAACGCAATATCAATCATATTGAAAAAGCAGACTAGAGGATAACGATTCGTTTTGCGTTTGCAGGTAAAATCATCAATGCAAGAGTCCATTACATCAACCCCGCCTTTTCCCAAATTATAATCCAAGATAACTGCTGGTTTTTTGTCCTCTCTGCTGGTGCAAACTTCGTTTTTCACATGAACTGAACTTAGTAATAGCACATTTTTATTTTTCTTTGGACAATAAGACGCCAACATTATGCGGTTATTGTGGTCCCATAAAAATCGGGTGCTATAGACCTCTTGTTCTTTTGTTGACTTTAGCACCGGAGGTACGCTGCGGCGATTTGCCATTATTGTGCCTGTGCACGTTAGCCCACTTTGTAATAGGTCCACAGCCAATTCATGGGATGTGAAATAGCGGTCCATGAAAATGTTTCGCTGAGTGTTACAGTATGGTTGAATAAGATCCATTACGATGCGTTTAGCAAGCCCTACGGCCCGTTCGCCTTCACGCCCTGTATAAATATTTCCTTTTAGGGCATATCCATTCCGAGCATCGCAAAGCCAGAATATTTTTACGCCGTACTTAGCAGGTTTCGCCGGCATGTACGCTCGCCCCGGTGCATATCCTCTATACCCGTAGAGCTGTTCATCTACTGTAAGTGATTCGGACGGTATATAATGAAGACGTAAGTTGGACTGAAATAGGTCCCAAACATCTCGTATAGCAGCCATTTTGTCACTTTTTTGACGCTCCCGGCGAGTCAGTTTGTTGTCGAATGTTACATTTTCCAGCAACTGTTTCATTCTGTTTTTTGACAGCGCGCAGCGGTAAAAGGGCCTGCTGTCGTTTTTGGTGAATAGTGAAGCCACTGGAGACATGTTATCGCGATCTGCACCAGCTCTGATTACCACCCCAAGCCAAGCTTTCAGCTCGCACATTGGTAGCGTTGAAAAATTGCGCGCCCGCAGTCGCCTACTAGTGAGTCGCTGAATTGTATGTAAAATGGGCTCGTTTATATAAAGATAAAATGCTTGTGACTCTGTTGTAGGGTTTACTGCAGTGCCTTCGCGAAAGCGAATTATATTTCTAGCTAACACACGGACAGGCGGTGTTGTAGAATGCCACTCAACACCCGTCGCTGACAAAAACACATTACTTCCACTAGAAGTCTCGTCCATATCGCTCAACTCACTACTAGATGCGTCCGATTGTTTTTGTAATTCACCATCACTATCTTGCTCATAAATAGCAGCCTCTTCACTACTGCATTGACCTAACTCAACTGATTCTGAGTCGTCATTTGAACTATTGTCGTCCGGTTTGTCATTTTCTGTCTCTGAATCACTTGGTTCTAATACACGTCGTACGACCTCAGTCAAAGATAATTTATGCAAACCTGACATTTCCCTGACTTTACCTCACCATACAAAACCGTGTGTAAGAACAAAACGTTCCAATTCTTGTCAAAACTCAAACTATGATCAAATCAACATCTGTCTACATATGTAGACGGTCGGGTTATATAGGTATATGACTCACTGTACACCAAACTTTTGTTCCCACAATGCTATAAGTTTTTTATACTACTATAACAGAATAATTATCGATGGAAATTAAACAATAGATTCTTAACTATAGCACCTGCCGAACAATCAATTGTCGAACTGGTTATGTCTACATATGTAGACTGTCGGGCCATTGAGGGTTAAAAGACAATGGAAAAGTATAAGTACTCGTTTTATAATAGCAGTTTCACGACTTTACAATAAGTAAGAATGTATACCATATTTTGGCCCAAGTACATGGTCTACTTGCTGTGGATTGAAAACCCTTGAATGCCCGTCCTGAAAGGGGTTTGTTGTTCTGTTTTTTTGTTGATTTTTTTTCCCCCCCCCCCCAGGGGGGGGTGGCCTGGGGGGGGGCCCCAGCCCGGATCAATTTTATTAACTTCGTATCAAAAGGCCCTTTTGCTGGTAAACAGGGCCAAAATAAGGGACAAAATCAACTTCCGGCTATGGCATTCAACACTGTTAGAAATTTATTGTTGAAAACCACGACATAACTCAATATAAAGTTATAACATTGCTGTAGTGATCCGAAGAGTGGGAGACTGATATATATTTCAACTGTATTTGGAGCTGGAGTCATTTATGCGCTACAATTAGGGAAAATTGATATTTATTTATGGACCCTAATTAGAGTTTAGGGACTCTATCCGCTGGCAGATTCTTTAGGGATACGGACTCCTATTGATTGGGACTCAATATAGGGACCCCACTTTTAGTCCCCCTCTAATTCAGGTCTCTACAGTATTTATAACCAAAATCGCAGTATATTTTGTTGTGAATTTTATTCCAAATGAGAAGAAATTAGTACACTGCAAAAATTGCTGAGTCAAATTGACTCTCTCCAAAATAGGCTTTTCCTAACTACACAAACTAAGTCCAAATTCGACTCCACCAGAGTCGTATTAAATATATAAGGTGATTTCGATCAGCTTTTTATCAAGATATGCTCTTAAATATCCGGCTCCGGCAACTGCCGAAGCTATCTATTAAAGTATCCGGCTCAGGTATTGTTTGGCATCCGACTGAACCCTGACACAAAATACGCGCGTTTATTATAATAATGCAAACAAACCAAACAATCGAAAACACCTAAAAGTGACAGATCAATAAATTTGTGACCTGGGACCGAGAAATATATAACTAGAAAAAACTCGCGAGCGAAGCATGCGATAAACCAAACACAAATTAAATACTATATCATCCCTACAAACATTATGACCCATGTATAGAACAGGACCGGATCGTTTTCCGGAGTGGTTATAATAGACTCAGTTCAAGCTTTAGCCTAATTTTTTGCTTAGGCTTAGGCTTATGAATCGGCTCATCCATACGTTTAGGCTAAGGCTTAGGAATATGCTTATACTACTGTTCCGGCCCTGTTCTAAATGGGCCAACATTATGGTTCTATATCATTCCGGTGGGGCATCGGGTTTTGGGAGGAGCAAGGCCTAATGGATGCCCAATTTTGGCTCCTGATCACTTTCGATCAAAGTGACTTCTCGTCAAATTGTCCCAATTTTAAAATTAGACATTTTGAGACAAAACAAATATCACTGCCGCTCTTATTCGTTCCTCTACAGTAAGGGTTGCGCAATACTTTACTGAGCGAACGCCGGCGCGCGGCAGGCAGCCTGCGATAATTTTTAATAGTTTTACTACGCCGGCGCCTGCTGGCGTGCGGAAAACTTGTACCGTGCCGCGCGTCGGCGTCCGGCGAGTATAGCGCAACCCTAACGGCGCGACTGTTAAAGCTTAACCCGTTCTCACATGAACATTTTCAATTTCATATAAGATGCTATTTCAAGGTAAGATTCGATCCCCAGTCTCTCGTGTGGCAGGCGTTTACGATGACCACTCAGCTATAGGAGCTTGACGCTCGTACCCGAGGGGGCTCTCACGTCTTGTAGAGATTTTGCACTTTCGCACTGCACATATATGTTAGAATTGTTAAACACTGCTCACAGCGTCTATGTTGCTCATATTGTAATTTAGTTGCTCATAGTATACTCCATGAGTTAAAGATTTAAGCGTATTGATACAGTGGCGTAAACCACTATTTTTCCCAACGAACGATATTCGTTGTATTGAGTTTAGCTGTAAAATTTAGAGTTTGTCGTAAAACAAAAATGTGCCTACTTGTAAAAATAGCAAATTGCACTGAATTCACAACATTTCCTGTTCAACTGTTTGTCATACGAAGGTCGTATTTCTTAATTGTGTCAGTCAGTAACTCAGACAATAACGAGCTGACTATTGACTATGAACAATTAGCATCCCAACAATTTCACCACAACACAGCTCACTGATGCAGTGCCGGTGTAAGCGCCCTCAAACCCTCAATTGCGGAGCGACCCAAGGGGGGGAAGGGTGCCCATTGACAAACTAAATTTTTTTCGCGGGCCACAGAGTCATAGAGCTGTGAAACATTATATAACTGGGGGGGAGGTCCCTAGGACCTGTTTGGCCAAACTCCCTGCTACCCTAACGCTGGCGTATGAGACGATTTTTGCCGTAAATTTACACGAAATATATCCAATTCTAATAAACCATTCATTCATTTTGCGCAGGAATCGCCAGTTATTCTGGTACAGTTTGCGAGACAAAATCGAGATAATCCCTTGATCCAGCTTGGATCTGAAAGTAAAATCGAAAACGTGACCGTTTCACTTGCGTCAGTCTCGATAGATACGAACGGGGTACGTCCGTGAAACTTGCCTCCAATTCAGTAGATAGACAACAGTAACGCAGGGTGTGCCACTTATGGCTTTCAGATCAGTAAACGGACGTTCTACCACTGCGCCATGTATTCCGACTCTCTAAACTGTTGTGTCGTCTTCTCTGCATTAGAAATACTACACGATTGAATAAAAACGGTGTGAAATGCCATATACAGTTTCATTTGTTTGTATGTCTGAAACGGCCAACAATAGGAAAACAGCCAACGGTGTATGCAAACAAACAAACAAACAAACAAAGAAACAAACACGAAAACTTACTGGCATCGAAATAATTTCTGGTATTCCGCCGGATAATTCTGTAGCAACCAACTAAAAGTGTAAACAAAGACAAGCACGCAAACAAACAAACAAACAAACAAACAAACAAACAAAGAAATAAAGAAACAAACAAACCAAAACTTACCGGCATCGAAATGACTTCTGGTACATCTGCTGGATGATTCTCTTTGACGTATTCGGTTAATTGAGCAATTTTGCTGGAGCGAGTCTTGATTACCTAAAAACAGTACAGTAATACCTACATTTACGACACCGTTGAGTCTTTAATCATGTCATCATAAACCAAAAACTTTTAACGTCATTCATACCCAAAATAACATCAAAATCAAACAAAACCAACCATCAAAGATTCAGGATCTTCTTCAATTTTGCCTTCCCATTTGTATCTAAAACAAACAATAGCTCATGCACACTTCCACTCACATTTAGGCTTTACGCCGACCTTGGTATAGGAAAACGTTTGACGCAAGCCTACGCCATTGCCTATGCATGTGCCCAACACTGTCAGCGTTACGAGTAAAAACCCATAACTGTGTAGAAAAGCCGAAATGATTTATTGATACAATTCAATTATAATAAACAATATCCGGAACCAATCGCGGTCCCAAGATTTTTTCGGCAAAGACGAACCCGGAAAACAACCTGCAGTGTTACTGGCTTCAAATCCAGCTGTACACAATACGTTCTCAGACGAGACAAGGCGACCGCTCTGTATCTCTTTCTTTGTATCCGCCCGCAGCTATAATCCTAGTGTTTTTTCAATCATCAAGTTAAAATGTAAATCCATTTGCTTTGGATCAATTCTTTATGACACAAAATCAAATTTCAACTAGGAATATACCTAGTCTCAAGGTGCGGCATTTAGTTATTCGTTCCCATACAACAGACCTGATAGCAAAAATCAAATACGTTTCAGCTGAGGAGACTAGTTTCCTCCTAGTGTATATAAAGGCATTGGTCCATGTATACAACAGGGCCGGATCGTTTTCCGTAGAGGCTATAATAGAGTCAGTTTAAGTTTTAGACTATTTTTTTGCTTAGGCTTAGGTTTACGAATAGGCTCATCCATACGCTTCTTAAGCTTAGGAATATTTGCCTTATACTACTGTACCGGCCCTGTTCTATTAAAAAGATAAAAACAGGCACTATTGCGTCTACCATCAAAGTGATTTTACTAATCATTAATTCACATTCTTCATATATCATTTACGCTCAGGCTTAGGCTTAAGAAATAGCGATAAATTTCTAATGTGTCATTCATTTTAATTTAGATGTAACGGCAACAAAAAGTGGTTTAGGGTTACCCTAATGTTTATCGCAAAATTTTGTGTGCCAAGTGTTACGGTAATTGTAACAAGTTCTTTGTCTTAGGGTTACCCTAACATTTGGCACATTAGGGTAACCCTAACATGTTTGTGTTAGGGTTACCCTAATGTGCCAAGTGTTAGGGTAACCCTAAGACAAAAACATGTTAGGATTACCCTAATGTGTTTTTGTCTTAGGGTAACCCGAACACTTGGCACATTAGGGTAACCCTAACATGCTTTTGTCTTACAATTACCCTAACACTTGGAACTCAAAATTTTGTGCCAAGTGTTAGGGTAGCCCTAAACCGCTTTCTCGGTTTTCCTTACACATAAATTACACTGAATGGCGCATAAGCCTTTGCCTAAGCTTACAGGTAACAGTTTTAATTGCCAATAAACAGACTAAAACTTGCGCTATAACCTAAAAACGTAACTCTTACATCGAAGTAATCTTTGGTACAATGTTCACACAAGCAGCAAGTTCATTTTCAACCAAACCTCTGAAAGAATTCAATCAGATACAAACTTATCACACATGTACTTTTGCCAGCTCTTTAGCGTGCAACCGGAGGTGACAAAAATACCGGAACCAGAGGTCAACAAAATTTTCCAAAGCCGCATGTGAGGCGAAATTAGGCATTTAAAATGCTGCAACAAATTTATAATAGTTTTGGCCCACGTTACTTTAAGAGGCGTCCAGGTTTCTGGTGGGTCCATACAAGAGTAGGTTTAGACTCTAGATTACATTTTTTGCTTAGGCTTAGGCTTTGACTTAGGCTTGGGAACACATTTTTGCAACGCTTACGCTTAGGCTTAGAAATACGCTTAATCTACTGTTACGCCCCTTAAAGTAAGCATTTGCCATAGTTATCCTGAAAAATTTAAATCAATTTAAGTTTGCCCCTTACAATTGAGGAGGGAACTGTAATTAATACCATAAGAGGAGATATACTGCCTCACCAAGTTTAATCATATTCTTAGTTTTTCTTTCATCTCTGAAACTGGTAAGCCATGCTAAAGTGCCAGTTCGCGAAGACATCTTTGTAACAGCGAGTATCCCAACAAGACTCGTTCATATTCCCACAAAAAACATCGGCTTGGTACCTTGGCGACCCTTGATGAACCCTTGACCACTTGAAATCGTCAGGGGCAGAATGTTAATTGATTCAGTTGTGCAAGAAAACTTTTAATCATACCTTGGGGGGGGGGGTACTTTAATCGCTTCAAATAACTCATGCATGTATGTCCGCTCTGGTCAACATCACTGGCGAACAGTGGCGGATCCAGGATCTCAAAATGGGGGGGGGGGCAAAATTTCACAGGTAATAAACTTACTTTTGACCCACACACAAACCACGAACTATTGTCACAAAATTGCTAAGTATATAATTTTTGTCGAGATGCTGTTGGGGGGGGGCACGGCCGGGGTGGCCTTCCCATGGATCCGCCATTGCTGGCGAATGTTGACGACGCAGTAAGCTTGAACAGACTCGAACGGTCGAAATGCATTGATTTAAGTGCAATTGCTGTTGCGAAGGTGCCTTCGGAACTGACGTTCTCAGATCACAGAAAATTTCTCACATCAAAAACGCCTTACACTACCCGTTATTTCGAATGACTTTTCAAGGCGTAAATTTTATCTCAACAGCCTCTAATTTATTAATCGACCATAGATGCCTTTGCAATAAATAGATTAATGATTTCGTGTAGAGTTATTATGTGACCTACCATTTTCAGAAATGCTGCTTAAATTGTAGAAAATAGTTTCAAAATCTGCACAAAATCATCGCATACCTAGCTAATTTCTTTGCGTCAGCCTCACCAGGAGTGGTTACCAAGACCACAGAGTGAGTTCCAGGAGTATACGGAGACGTTGTTGTTGTTGTCGCCATCGTTACTGTTCGACGAATCAGCGGACGCCAAAACGTGATAAAAAGCATACACACAAACGCAAATAGGCAAACCTAAAATAATTGATTTTTACTGGAAACGAATATCCGGGTTCCCGCTGATAGTGACAATGCAGCATATAAAAGCTATTTTAATATCAGCTTTGAATCGAGTATATACACGTTCATGATGACGACTGCACCCAGTTGCCCGTGGTGAATTCCAGGGTGGCACCGAATCCACGATTTGACCGGATCCGAATCCAGTGCTATTTGCCGAATCCGAATCCTGCATGTTGCAAATTTCATATTTATCTATTTGTTTTAGAATATCAACGCAATGCCAGCCGTATAACTTTTAATACGTTAATATATTTCGTCCCGACGTCAGTTCTGAGATTTCTCACCTGAAATAAAAATATTGATTTTTATAGCAAGGCATTCAAAAATTTTATTGCTTAAAAATGAAAAAACGTATTGCCGAGCTTTATTGGAGTCGGCTTTCGGATGCGGCTTTTCCGCAACCGAATCCGAATTTGAATCCGAACCTCAAATTCCTTTGTTGCCATGCCACCCTGGTGAATTCACAAATTTATAACGCCGGAGACTGCTCGAAATTTATAGCGAAAAAAGCGAACGAGCGAGAAGCCAAATTCAATGTTTAGTACCAAATTTTAACCCAAAAATTCGGTTTCGATTCCTGTTTGTCGCCCAACGCCGGGCGCCCCCTTCCTGTGGATTCGCCGGTGGTAATTGTTAAAAATTGCGTAACTCAGTATTGCGACGATCAGCGAATATAACGCAACTTTGTATGACTACTGAGTACTGTTCCACACTTACCGTAGTGCACGATCTTGCAAACACAATCATAAAACCAAGCGCAAGCTCTTGTAACTACTAAAGTAAAACAGTATTGCTATCCTGCGTAAAAACAAGCCTAAATATAATAGAGAGGTCTGGCCGACAGGATGTAAACCAGATATCCGTTTCGAGTAAAAATCGGTGTTCGTTTGAGTTATTTTTACGCTCAAAGTTAATTAAAAATTAAGTATATATATCTATCAATTTTTCATTTGAATTATGTGCATACTCTTTAAATATTTCATTACAAATATGCTGCAATTGTCCGAGATGAAATCCAAATCACGAAATTCATCTAAAATATTGAATTTCGGTCCCAGCCAGCCCAAGTAAATGTTGGAATAGTAGAACGCAACTTTAATGAAATGAAAACCCATTGAACTTAAAGATAATCCAAGCACAAAGCTCAAACGAACGTATTATGCTAAACCTGAACTTCAATGATTCTCAAACCACCAGCGATGAACTATACGTACGCTCAAGTAACTTAAATTTTTTCGGCCATTACGAATCAAGTATGCAATTTTCAATTGATTATTAAATGACGAATGGTCTGTAAGTTTGGTGCAGTTGTGGAAGCTGTATCTGTCAATATTTCTCAGAAACGAAGGTAAAAACCAGGGTGCAACCGGGGGAGAGAAATACCGGAGCCATATTGTTTAGTTCTACGCTATTGCCGGAACCTCCGATAAAAATTCTACCCATGCCGGAGTCCGATTTTCTGAAATAACCGGAGACAGACATCCGGCTGTACTCTGGTAAAAACCAACTTTTTGGCAACACTTCGAACCGACAAAGATGCACCTAAGATCTTGGCATTAGTACTGATATAATCCAACAAAAACGATTTTTAGCTGATGTAACCTTAACTTGCTAACGAATTTATCAAGCAATAATACAACACAAAGCCAAAACAAATATTTATTAGCATAACAATGCCAATTATACATTTGGAGACAACACAACTTTAACAAAGATTTAACACTATTCAGGAAACCAGTCAACGGAAAACGTTTTTATAACAAGAATGAAATATTTTTACACAAACAATTTTCATACCGATTTTATCATTCCAATAAGCTCCCAAATTGTGTGGTTGCCAATCAACAAAATATCAATTGCTTACAATATGTTCTACACGCAAATATATTCAAAAGTAAACAAACCACATCCACAGCGTGCAAATTTTCATATCTTCCATATACGTTCAGTGCCATTTTCTGCTCTTTAATCCTCGTCAACCAGCAACAAAATCGTCCAAATAGTCCCAAGTAACCCTAAACCTGAGGAAATCAAACCAGAAGCACTGATTGATACATCCGTCATTTTCAGGGTTATTCGTAACCTGTGCGTATTTGCCCCAAATCACTTTGCCACCTTGCGTCACTAATCCGAGCTCACTAATATTAACTTCAACAATTGTGCCTTTCGTAATAATTCCAAGTGAAGTATACGTTGATGAACTTGGATTTTTCTTCACTCCAATGATCGGAAGACAAAACGTGGTTTTGAGCTCAGGATGTGTAACGTGAGCTTTGTTGAATCGCAAAGCCTAACATATTAAAAAACATTACCGTAAAGTGACAAAACAAAGAATAACTTTAAACGAAATATTGATCTTTATGTATACATACTTGAAGATGGTGCGACAAGATATAACAAATGAACGGAATGACGATATTTTTCCATGTCGGATATTCGGTTGCACCCAACTTTCGTTTCCTATTAAGACTTAAGAGGAGCGTACACTAACCATCATTTGCGTAAACTATGAGTGATACTCGGTTTAGACCGACCCAATATACTTTTTGACAAATTTAATGCTATTCACCGCCCTCGGCATCTACACAGCGGCACCGCATATCAATTTGCATAGAGGGCCACCCGTACATTTCGATTGAAGAATACAGATCAAATTTCAAAAGCGACTTACCATTGACGAATAAATCTTTCGAACTTGTTTACGAGTAAACGATTCACCAACATAGCATACTTAGTTACCATATGCTTCCATCCTTTTCCTGTAGCAGTAACAATTTAGATAACTAGAGCCTACTCACATGCTTAATACAGAAGCTGTATGCCCATCAAATATACCTACGCAAACACTGAATCTACTTTGAATTTTACCGCATAAAACTAATTTACATTGACAAAGAATCAAAATTTAAAAAATTAACCGCAATGTATTTAAAGCATAAAATATTCCATTTGAAAACATTTTGCGAGTCCATATAGTTTAATATACACACGCAAGATGCATCCATAAGCGTCTCAAGCAATAATTTTAGAGGTATACACCACAAGAACTGGTGTAACCTATTGTTTAACCAAAATTAAAACTATTTCATTAGCAAAATCGCATATAACATGTTAAAATCTTTCTCACAGACTACTTATCCCATACCACTCACTTTCCTACACCTACTTAAATAACCCATCCCTCAAAAAATATAAACTCAACTAATCCTAATTCACCAAATACTCATATCAAATCAAATCTCAAAAAAACACTATACATTACATATAACTTCATTATTTTTCTCAAATTACACCAACACCTAAATAAATAACTATTGATTTTTTTTCATTATAACTTGTGTTAATTTCTACATATATATAGTGTACATATATTTTTGAGCCTAAATTTTTCTAGTTGTTGTACTTTCACCATTACAGCGTTTTCTTGAGTTTCACAAGAACCAGTTGATTTATTTATTCCTAAATCAAAACTGTTGATAACTTTATTAAGTATTTGTTTAAATGATCATTATGCAGACTTGAGGTTTTTTAAAATTTTATAACAGTGTGAAGTTAAGTAATTTGTATTATTTTAGATATTAAACATCAACATTAATACCATCAATTTTTAAACAAATTGATAAAACTCCGAATTGATTGACGTATTAAAAACAATTGCTAAAGTCTAGAGATTCGAGAAAATTTTTAAAATTTTATTAAGAACCTATCTTCGATATATTTGTTATATTTCAGTCTTAAAGTTCATGAAGAGAAACAACAAAAGGGTACAACAAAAGATGACGCCCCAGAAGTGCCGTGCCGCCGTATTTATTGACCGCGAAAAAGCAACTCGTGGCAAATATTGTCAATATGATTAAGCAGAAGAGAAAAGAAAAAGCCGTAAGTTGACGCTGTGACGTTGGCAGTGTAAATTTAACCCTGATTGACTATAGGTTTTAGTTGAAATCGAAAGTTCTCTATAATATGTAACTAGCTGAACCAGTAATGCATAAATGTGCAGCTGTTTTTTTGAAGATTACGTATTGACACTTTGAATAATGCAAGTATTCTGGCTGAAATTCAGGCACTTAGTTGACGTTTATATATTTTACTGCAGGGCAAATGGACAGTTCCAATTCCTAAAGTCAAGGCTGTCAGCGACAAGAAGCGTTTAAGTGGTCAAATCAGGAAAGACTCGAAGTACGTCTGCTGAGAAAGATTTTAACATGTTATATGCGATTTTGCTAATGAAATAGTTTTAATTTTGGTTAAACAATAGGTTACACCAGTTCTTGTGGTGTATACCTCTAAAATTATTGCTTGAGACGCTTATGGATGCATCTTGCGTGTGTATATTAAACTATATGGACTCGCAAAATGTTTTCAAATGGAATATTTTATGCTTTAAATACCATTGCGCGTTAATTTTTTAAATTTTGATTCTTTGTCAATGTAAACTTGAGTTTTATGCGGTAAAATTCAAAGTAGATTCAGTGTTTGCGTAGGTATATTTGATGGGCATACAGCTTCTGTATTAAGCATGTGAATAGGCTCTAGTTATCTAAATTGTTACTGCTACAAGGAAAAGGATGGAAGCGTATGGTAACTAAAGTATGCTATGTTGGTGAATCGTTTACTCGTAAACCCCCGAAGTTCGAAAGATTTATTCGTCCAATGGTAAGTCGCTTTTTGAAATTTGATCTGTATTCTTCAATCGAAATGTACGGGTGGCCCTCTGATGCAAATTGATATGCGGTGCCGCTGTGTACGATGCCGGAGGGCGGTGAATAGCATTAAATTTGTCAAAAAGTATATTGGGTCGGTCTGAACCGAGTATCACTCATAGTTTACGCAAATGATGGTTAGTGTACGCTCCTCTTAAGTCTTAATAGGAAACGAAAGTTGGGTGCAACCGAATATCCGGACATGGAAAAATATCGTCATTCCGTTCATTTGTTATATCTTGTCGCACCATCTTCAAGTATGTATACATAAAGATCAATATTTCGTTTAAAGTTATTCTTTGTTTTGTCACTTTACGGTAATGTTTTTTAATATGTTAGGCTTTGCGATTCAACAAAGCTCACGTTACACATCCTAGCTCAAAACCACGTTTTGTCTTCCGATCATTGGAGTGAAGAAAAATCCAAGTTCATCAACGTATACTTCACTTGGAATTATTACGAAAGGCACAATTGTTGAAGTTAATATTAGTGAGCTCGGATTAGTGACGCAAGGTGGCAAAGTGATTTGGGGCAAATACGCACAGGTTACGAATAACCCTGAAAATGACGGATGTATCAATGCAGTGCTTCTGGTTTGATTTCCTCAGGTTTAGGGTTACTTGGGACTATTTGGACGATTTTGTTGCTGGTTGACGAGGATTAAAGAGCAGAAAATGGCACTGAACGTATATGGAAGATATGAAAATTTGCACGCTGTGGATGTGGTTTGTTTACTTTTGAATATATTTGCGTGTAGAACATATTGTAAGCAATTGATATTTTGTTGATTGGCAACCACACAATTTGGGAGCTTATTGGAATGATAAAATCGGTATGAAAATTGTTTGTGTAAAAATATTTCATTCTTGTTATAAAAACGTTTTCCGTTGACTGGTTTCCTGAATAGTGTTAAATCTTTGTTAAAGTTGTGTTGTCTCCAAATGTATAATTGGCATTGTTATGCTAATAAATATTTGTTTTGGCTTTGTGTTGTATTATTGCTTGATAAATTCGTTAGCAAGTTAAGGTTACATCAGCTAAAAATCGTTTTTGTTGGATTATATCAGTACTAATGCCAAGATCTTAGGTGCATCTTTGTCGGTTCGAAGTGTTGCCAAAAAGTTGGTTTTTACCAGAGTACAGCCGGATGTCTGTCTCCGGTTATTTCAGAAAATCGGACTCCGGCATGGGTAGAATTTTTATCGGAGGTTCCGGCAATAGCGTAGAACTAAACAATATGGCTCCGGTATTTCTCTCCCCCGGTTGCACCCTGGTTTTTACCTTCGTTTCTGAGAAATATTGACAGATACAGCTTCCACAACTGCACCAAACTTACAGACCATTCGTCATTTAATAATCAATTGAAAATTGCATACTTGATTCGTAATGGCCGAAAAAATTTAAGTTACTTTAGCGTACGTATAGTTCATCGCTGGTGGTTTGAGAATCATTGAAGTTCAGGTTTAGCATAATACGTTCGTTTGAGCTTTGTGCTTGGATTATCTTTAAGTTCAATGGGTTTTCATTTCATTAAAGTTGCGTTCTACTATTCCAACATTTACTTGGGCTGGCTGGGACCGAAATTCAATATTTTAGATGAATTTCGTGATTTGGATTTCATCTCGGACAATTGCAGCATATTTGTAATGAAATATTTAAAAGAGTATGCACATAATTCAAATGAAAAATTGATAGATATATATACTTAATTTTTTAATTAACTTTGAGCGTAAAAATAACTCAAACGAACACCGATTTTTACTCGAAACGGATATCTGGTTTACATCCTGTCGGCCAGACCTCTCTATTATATTTAGGCTTGTTTTTACGCAGGATAGCAATACTGTTTTACTTTAGTAGTTACAAGAGCTTGCGCTTGGTTTTATGATTGTGTTTGCAAGATCGTGCACTACGGTAAGTGTGGAACAGTACTCAGTAGTCATAGAAAGTTGCGTTATATTCGCTGATCGTTGCAATACTGAGTTACGCAATTTTTAACAATTACCACCGGTGAATCCACAGGAAGGGGGCGCCCGGCGTTGGGCGACAAACAGGAATCGAAACCGAATTTTTGGGTTAAAATTTGGTACGAAACATTGAATTTGGCTTCTCGCTCGTTCGCTTTTTTCGCTATAAATTTCGAGCAGTTTCTGGCGTTATAAATTTGTGAATTTACCAGGGTGGCATGGCAACAAAGGAATTTGAGGTTCGGATTCAAATTCGGATTCGGTTGCGGAAAAGCCGCATCTGAAAGCCGACTCCAATAAAGCTCGGCAATACGTTTTTTCATTTTTAAGCAATAAAATTTTTAGAATCGCCTTGCTATAAAAATCAATATTTTATTTCAGGTGAGAAATCTCAGAACTGACGCGGGACGAAATATATAACGTATAAAAGTTCGGTGGATGGTTGATATCTAAAACAAATAGATAAATATGAAATTTGAACATAGGATGGATGGAAAAGCACTGATCGGACGGAAATCGTGGATCGGTGCCACCTGATCACCACGGGAACTGGGAGCGTCATCATGAACGTGTATATACTCGATTCAAAGCTGATATTAAAATAGCTTTTATATCTATTGCGATAGCGGGAAGCGATATTCGTTTCCAGTAAAAATCAATTATTTTAGGTTGCCTATTTGCGTTTGTGTGTGCTTTTTATCGGCGGTATGTCGAAAGTAAGATGGCGACAACACACGCCCGACCCTGAACCTTGCTGACCACCTGAGGGGAAGAAATTAGCTAGGTTGCGGATTTTGCAGATTTTGAAAACTATTTAGATTAGCACATCTGAAAGAGGAATAATAACCTAGAAATATTATCTATTTATTGCAAAGGATCTATGCAATAAATTAAGGCTGAGATAAAATTTACGCCTTGAAAAGTCTCGAAATAACGAGACGGATTAAAATCTACTAGACGAGTCGAAGCCTCGAAATTACTTAAATCAGCTTTCGACCGCAGTTGCCTCGCACATCGCCAAATGGGGTCTGAACCCGGCCAACACACCACAAAAATTTTATTGACAATATCTTTTGTCAAAAGTAAGTTTATTACCTGTGAAATTTTGCCCCCCCCCCCCATTTTGAACCTACGCCCTCGCCATGTGCAAACATACACAGTATGAAGCGATAAACCCCCCCCCCATTAAAAGTTCTTCACACGAATCAATTAACATCCCCCTAATATGTAGGTACATAATTGAACGGTCTTTTGGATACTCGCTGACAAATCTCGCGAACTCCTTAGCTGTACAGTCAGAGATGAAAGAAAAACTAAGAATATGATTAAACTGGAGAGTATTCCATATTACAGTCCCTCCTCATTTAGCAAACTAAATATTAAATTTCAGATAACTATGCAAATCTTACTTTAAGGGCGTAACATAATTAAGCGTATTTCTAACCTAAGCGTAACTCAAAATGTTCCCAACCTAAGTCAAAGCCTAAGCCTAACAAAAATTAATCTAGACTAAACCACCTTATGACCGAGAACAGGAGGAATGGCCGCGAAAAAAAAAATCGCGAGAAGAGGGGGGGAGGGCACCTCATTCGCAGGAAAGACAACCACACCTCCCCCGCCCACCCCCCCCCGCCCTCAAAAGCTACCTCCGTTTTCAATACTTTTCAAGGCGTAATTTTCTCAACACCTCTAATTTTTATCGACCTAATGCCTTTGCAATAAATAATTAATATTCTTAATTATTATGTGACCTCTTCAAATGTCAATTAAAAATATCAACTAACACACCCCTCCACCCCCATCCACCACAATACCAATCACTTTTCCCTTCACGATCAGCGACCCAAAACATAAAAGCATAACAACCAAATAGGAAACCTAAAATAATTGATTTTACTGAAACGAATATCCGGTCCCGCTGATAGTGAAATGCAGCATATAAAAGCTATTTTAATATCAGCTTTGAATCGAGTATATACACGTCATGATGACGACTGCACCCAGTTGCCCGTGGTGAATTCCAGGGTGGCACCGAATCCACGATTTGACCGGATCCGAATCCAGTGCTATTTGCCGAATCCGAATCCTGCATGTTGCAAATTTCATATTTATCTATTTGTTTTAGAATATCAACGCAATGCCAGCCGTATAACTTTTAATACGTTAATATATTTCGTCCCGACGTCAGTTCTGAGATTTCTCACCTGAAATAAAAATATTGATTTTTATAGCAAGGCATTCAAAAATTTTATTGCTTAAAAATGAAAAAACGTATTGCCGAGCTTTATTGGAGTCGGCTTTCGGATGCGGCTTTTCCGCAACCGAATCCGAATTTGAATCCGAACCTCAAATTCCTTTGTTGCCATGCCACCCTGGTGAATTCACAAATTTATAACGCCGGAGACTGCTCGAAATTTATAGCGAAAAAAGCGAACGAGCGAGAAGCCAAATTCAATGTTTAGTACCAAATTTTAACCCAAAAATTCGGTTTCGATTCCTGTTTGTCGCCCAACGCCGGGCGCCCCCTTCCTTGTGGATTCGCCGGTGGTAATTGTTAAAAATTGCGTAACTCAGTATTGCGACGATCAGCGAATATAACGCAACTTTGTATGACTACTGAGTACTGTTCCACACTTACCGTAGTGCACGATCTTGCAAACACAATCATAAAACCAAGCGCAAGCTCTTGTAACTACTAAAGTAAAACAGTATTGCTATCCTGCGTAAAAACAAGCCTAAATATAATAGAGAGGTCTGGCCGACAGGATGTAAACCAGATATCCGTTTCGAGTAAAAATCGGTGTTCGTTTGAGTTATTTTTACGCTCAAAGTTAATTAAAAATTAAGTATATATATCTATCAATTTTTCATTTGAATTATGTGCATACTCTTTAAATATTTCATTACAAATATGCTGCAATTGTCCGAGATGAAATCCAAATCACGAAATTCATCTAAAATATTGAATTTCGGTCCCAGCCAGCCCAAGTAAATGTTGGAATAGTAGAACGCAACTTTAATGAAATGAAAACCCATTGAACTTAAAGATAATCCAAGCACAAAGCTCAAACGAACGTATTATGCTAAACCTGAACTTCAATGATTCTCAAACCACCAGCGATGAACTATACGTACGCTCAAGTAACTTAAATTTTTTCGGCCATTACGAATCAAGTATGCAATTTTCAATTGATTATTAAATGACGAATGGTCTGTAAGTTTGGTGCAGTTGTGGAAGCTGTATCTGTCAATATTTCTCAGAAACGAAGGTAAAAACCAGGGTGCAACCGGGGGAGAGAAATACCGGAGCCATATTGTTTAGTTCTACGCTATTGCCGGAACCTCCGATAAAAATTCTACCCATGCCGGAGTCCGATTTTCTGAAATAACCGGAGACAGACATCCGGCTGTACTCTGGTAAAAACCAACTTTTTGGCAACACTTCGAACCGACAAAGATGCACCTAAGATCTTGGCATTAGTACTGATATAATCCAACAAAAACGATTTTTAGCTGATGTAACCTTAACTTGCTAACGAATTTATCAAGCAATAATACAACACAAAGCCAAAACAAATATTTATTAGCATAACAATGCCAATTATACATTTGGAGACAACACAACTTTAACAAAGATTTAACACTATTCAGGAAACCAGTCAACGGAAAACGTTTTTATAACAAGAATGAAATATTTTTACACAAACAATTTTCATACCGATTTTATCATTCCAATAAGCTCCCAAATTGTGTGGTTGCCAATCAACAAAATATCAATTGCTTACAATATGTTCTACACGCAAATATATTCAAAAGTAAACAAACCACATCCACAGCGTGCAAATTTTCATATCTTCCATATACGTTCAGTGCCATTTTCTGCTCTTTAATCCTCGTCAACCAGCAACAAAATCGTCCAAATAGTCCCAAGTAACCCTAAACCTGAGGAAATCAAACCAGAAGCACTGCATTGATACATCCGTCATTTTCAGGGTTATTCGTAACCTGTGCGTATTTGCCCCAAATCACTTTGCCACCTTGCGTCACTAATCCGAGCTCACTAATATTAACTTCAACAATTGTGCCTTTCGTAATAATTCCAAGTGAAGTATACGTTGATGAACTTGGATTTTTCTTCACTCCAATGATCGGAAGACAAAACGTGGTTTTGAGCTCAGGATGTGTAACGTGAGCTTTGTTGAATCGCAAAGCCTAACATATTAAAAAACATTACCGTAAAGTGACAAAACAAAGAATAACTTTAAACGAAATATTGATCTTTATGTATACATACTTGAAGATGGTGCGACAAGATATAACAAATGAACGGAATGACGATATTTTTCCATGTCCGGATATTCGGTTGCACCCAACTTTCGTTTCCTATTAAGACTTAAGAGGAGCGTACACTAACCATCATTTGCGTAAACTATGAGTGATACTCGGTTCAGACCGACCCAATATACTTTTTGACAAATTTAATGCTATTCACCGCCCTCCGGCATCGTACACAGCGGCACCGCATATCAATTTGCATCAGAGGGCCACCCGTACATTTCGATTGAAGAATACAGATCAAATTTCAAAAAGCGACTTACCATTGGACGAATAAATCTTTCGAACTTCGGGGGTTTACGAGTAAACGATTCACCAACATAGCATACTTTAGTTACCATACGCTTCCATCCTTTTCCTGTAGCAGTAACAATTTAGATAACTAGAGCCTATTCACATGCTTAATACAGAAGCTGTATGCCCATCAAATATACCTACGCAAACACTGAATCTACTTTGAATTTTACCGCATAAAACTCAAGTTTACATTGACAAAGAATCAAAATTTAAAAAATTAACGCGCAATGGTATTTAAAGCATAAAATATTCCATTTGAAAACATTTTGCGAGTCCATATAGTTTAATATACACACGCAAGATGCATCCATAAGCGTCTCAAGCAATAATTTTAGAGGTATACACCACAAGAACTGGTGTAACCTATTGTTTAACCAAAATTAAAACTATTTCATTAGCAAAATCGCATATAACATGTTAAAATCTTTCTCAGCAGACGTACTTCGAGTCTTTCCTGATTTGACCACTCTAAACGCTTCTTGCTCGCTGACAGCCTTGACTTTAGGAATTGGAACTGTCCATTTGCCCTGCAGTAAAATATATAAACGTCAACTAAGTGCCTGAATTTCAGCCAGAATACTTGCATTATTCAAAGTGTCAATACGTAATCTTCAAAAAAACAGCTGCACATTTATGCATTACTGGTTCAGCTAGTTACATATTATAGAGAACTTTCGATTTCAACTAAAACCTATAGTCAATCAGGGTTAAATTTACGACTGCCAACGTCACAGCGTCACACTTACGGCTTTTTCTTTTCTCTTCTGCTTAATCATATTCGACAATACTTTGCCACGAGTTGCTTTTTCGCGGTCCAATAAATACGGCGGCACGGCACCTTCTGGGGCGTCATCTTTTGTTGTACCCTTTTGTTGTTTCTCTTCATGAACTTTAAGACTGAAATATAACAATATATACTCCGAAGATAGGTTCTTAATACAAATCTGTTTGAAAAATTTTCCTCGGAACTCTCTAGACCTTTAGCAATTGTTTTTAATACGTCAATCCAATTCGGAGTTTTATCAATTTGTTTAAAAATTGATGGTATTAATGTTGATGTTTAATATCCTAAAACCTACATACCAAATTAGCTTAACTTCACACTGTTATAAAATTTTAGAAAAAACCTCAAGTCTGCATAACTGATCATTTAAACCACAATACCTTAATAAAGTTACTCAACAGTTTTCGATTTCAGGAATAAATAAATCAACTGGTTCTTGTGAAACTCAAGAAAACGCCTGTAATGGTGAAAAGTACAACAATCTTAGCAAAAATTTAGGCTCCACAAACATCCAATCATGTACCACATCATACTATATGTAAGCACAATTACACACAAAACAAAAGTATATACCATGAACCAAGAACATAATGGTATAAAAATACTTACAGTTTTCTCATTTGCACTTTCTCAGAATACCGTTGCTTGTTGTAAAGTTTCGCCCTGAAACACAAATAAGACAGATTTCCAATATATACCATACCTTGTATACTCGTTGAAACGTACGTCGACAAAGCCAAAGAATAGTGTAACTTCGCTACGCACTGTAACATGTTTTACTCAATGCTGAAAAACTAAATATATATTACCAATTCAGTGCAAAATTAAAAAAACAACAAATGTTCAAGGCAAGGTCCATCCACATTAAAAAAACCTTCGATAGCTAGGCAGAAATAATACCATGATTTTAACTTTCAAGGAAAAGTCATACTTTATCCCACGCAGTTTTTTCGCTTTTTGTGCCCGTATATGCGCCATTCGACTTTCACGCTTACGCCTGCAAAGTAATGCAACATCAGAAAAAGAATATAATTGTGAGGTGGCGATATATATCGTAAAAAAGCCGTATACTAAGCCGTTAGCTTATATTCGTTTTGTGCACTGAAATTACCCAAAAGCCCACCCTCGTGTACACAAGTACTTTTCGAAAACTGCCTTATAAACCTTAATATACTGATCAAGGCTCCAGTTAATTGTGTGTAACAAGTTTTCGATAATTTCAGAACGGTTTTAGAACTAGATTTGTTGAGAAATGATATTTTAAAGAAAATATATGACAAGCATACTTTCTTTCTTCATGATCCAGCCTTCTTCCGGCTCGTTTTTGATGCAGCTCAACGTATTCATTTTGTGGCTAAAAGCAACAACTGTATTTAAACACACGGACAGCCGTTATCTTAGTGCTATTACCTAAACCATGTGGGTATACGCGATGTAGCTTGTGGATGTGCAGAGTATGTAATGTTAAGACACATACATTCTTGGGCACATATAGCATCAGATGAAATTATGATATCGGACGCATGGTGTAATGGGTAACGCGCTTGACTCGTGAGCGAGAGGTCCGAGGCTCAATTCCCGGCGTGGCCATATCTTTCGGAAAAAGGGGTCGTATCGACCGTGCAGTTCTGACATATAGGTCCCACCGAGATGGACGCTGTAATTTGCAGGCCCACGGATTCAGAGAAATTTGGATTCGCGTTCCGGGGCGACCGCCTAAAGAACGAGGAATGTGGGTATACGCGATGTAGCTTGTGTATGTGCAGAGTGTGTAATGTCAAGACACATACATTCTTGGGAATTCCCGGCGTGGCCATATCTTTCAGAATAAGGGGTCGTCCTGACCGTGCAGTTCTGACAAACCACAGCTATTCCACCTAAATACGGTTCACTGTTACATAACTGTTTTGAACGGGTTTTTGTGTAGGTAATATAAGTGTATTTCAACCCCAGCATACCGTTACGTTAAATGGCGTAAAGTATTACTACCGGCGACGTTTGTTTTCTAAACTGGTGCCATTTTGCCAAAACTTTCAACTTTACTTACCATTACGAAACAGGTTCAGAAAAGCAATTTCACAAGATATAGAATCAAAAATGAAAAATATGAATGAAAAATATAAGCAACAATAAACTATTCACGTTTTAATAGATATGAAATAAATACAAATTTATAAGCGAGATCTATAATTTCAAATATACGACAACATACGAATATGTTCTTATAATCTTTGCACATATTACAGGAAATTTTAAAAATTGAAAATCGCAATCGCTATTCCACTCCTTAATACGGTGGCTATGTTGTTAGGAGATTTTTGAGAAATATAAAGAAGAGACTGCTTATACAACCAACTCTTACCCTTCATTTTTTGCAATCATCAATGCCCCTATTCCAAAATGTATCTAGCACTGTTCATTTGATGGTATTATTACAAGGCCTTATAGGTTTCAAAGCGTTCTTTTGGTGAGGTTCGAATTCCGGCATCTTTTTGTATTTGACTCGTCCTATTTTTGTGCCAATTTTGAGTTTCGCAATTTGAGTTCGTCAGTTCGAAAACCTTTCGAAGACAGGTGACAGATGCTGCTAGTTTTTCAGAATATGACCGTAGATAAAATTAATGTCTCTTTTAGTGGCGTAACCCGAAAATGCTGAAAGGGCAAAATCCGCCTTTCTCTACAGGGTCCGAATTCAACTTGTGTTGGAGCAATACACTTTTATAGCCGATTGAAAACGAGCGGTTATAAAATTAACTTAACGCTAGGGTCTAAACCGCATATCCGTTTCCGGTAATCCACGTTTTTCTTTGAAATTTTTGAAGGACCGATGTATATTTCAACGTCTTAATTCTGTTGGCATAAAAACAAAACGTTTTTGAAACTTTCATACTTCAATATCCGTATTATGTTTCAGTTATTTTTACTATCCGTATACACTCTGCTTAAAAAGCTACCGCTCAATCTTTAAATCTTGAAAACATAATAAAATTGCTCCGTAAACTCTAAAGTTTAAATCCTGGATTCATCACTCGATTTTATGTTCAACGGGTTTTATTTTCATACGAGAAATAACTTAGCTAGTTTTTTCCGGAATTAAAACTAACATTTGTGATAAGTAATTTGGCTGGGGCATGACGGTTTTTAGTTTTGAGTTAGCTGCTGAAAATGAGGCACGTTCCCAGGAGGTTTCGAACTTGGTCGACAGATTATTAGTCCAGCGCGCTAGCCACTGCGTCATGCTGCCTCACAATCAACTGCTAGTTTTTCTGTTTTATGCCTTATTAGAACTTCAACATACAAACACATCTTGGTTCTTCAATGTTGTAACCGCTTCTGCATATGAAGGCACTACATATGCATTGACGTTTTAGCGATGTGCAGCATTAGCACGAGGTTATTACTTGTCTCTATGCATCCGCATGTCACATCCGTAGGTTTTTCTGCAAGGTCATCCCTTCACCGCCAACTTATATATATTTTTGGTTCTACCACGGCAGTTTGCCATTGCGGTCCCATCGTGGTTACTATGTCAGATTTTCATATATACGGCTTGTGTGTTATGGAGGCAAATAATAACCTCATGCTGATGCTGTACATCGGTAAAAACACTACTGCATATGTAGTGCCTTCATATGCAGCAGCAGTAAAACATGGAAGTACCAAGATACATTTGTATAATGTTGAGTTTCTTATAAGGCATAAGAATAGAAAAACTCAACAGGTGATTGTGAGGCGGCGTGGCTCAGTGGATAGCGCGCTGGACTGAAAAATCTGTCGACCGAGTTCGAAACCTATTGGGAGCGTCCCTCATTTTAAGCTGCTGAGAACTAAAAACTGAACAACTGTCGTACCCTAGTCTACCAAACTTATCACAAGCCTTTCACCAACGGCATGGCCGTTTTTCAAGTTTTACTATGAAACGTTTGTACAAAGAAGACACAGGCACGGTTATACAGATGAATTATTTTACAAAAGAACAATGTATCATGGTAAAAATTGTTATAAAGTGTTAGGTAGTGCGTTCAACGGGCGCACCGGGGCTCGACAACGCTCTGCTCTGTTTAAATACACGCGTAAAAGTTTAGGTATCTGCATCGACCGTAATACACAAACTATCACACCCGTACAAGCAGTCCCTAATACGCGAGGCTTAGAACTTGTCGCCAGATCAGCATTGGTAGAAACCGTATGATCCATTGTTCTTTTGTATAATAATTCATCTGTATAACCGTGCCTATGCCTTACTTTTACAAAGGTTTCATAGTAAAACTTGAAAACCGGCCTTGCCGTTGGTGAAATGCGAGTACGCTATCGTCATAGATCTAAAACACGCAAGCCGTACACATGAAAATCCGACAACATTCATTTCATTTTCAGAAATCTGGAGCACATGGTTCACGTCCGATTGATCATATTCATATGTACAATTATCATTAACATTATTTGAATTCACAACATTATTTGTAGCATGCCTGGTCACTACACTTTTTACTCTGGGTCTAGGTTGTTTGAGCCATTATGCGAGCCATTGGGGCTTAATGTAGATCAGGTAGTTTTTTACAGTCAAATTTTTAATATAAAATTTTCTACCATATATAAATACAATTTTTAATATTTAACATATTGTGCTGTTTGATTTCTTAAAGATCGGGTTTCATGCAATTTTAGGGCATCGATGTTTTAGTGTGTTGTGTTGCCAACTTTGACCGAGCTACTATCAGGCTTGTGATTGTATGTCACCGGAGGGCGGGCAAAGTTTTGCAACAGTTTAAGCGGACATATATGTGGAATTTAATTATATATGTTTGTTGTTTACAGGTTAACTTTGTCATATCCATGTTCGTTTGTGTTCCAATGGGGTTTGCATATTCTCGATTTGCGTCTCCGAAACGTGTATCAGCTAACGCACGTTACATTATAGCGTGCGCTTTTGGGATGGCATTATGCCTCTTTTGCTATGGCCTGTAAGAGACAATGTTTTCTGGTTTAATTTGTTACTTAATATTTTCCTCTTATGCTAACATGTTATCCGTAAGCAATTTTCATGTCCAGGGCATTTCTGGGCTTAGGGTATGTATATAACATGTTTATTACTTTGATTGTAGCGCAACAAAACATTTGCTAGCTGATGCAACATTATGCTTCTTGATCCTAGCGTATGGACCCGAGAAATATTCTCATATGTAAGTTTTTGTTTATGTTTATATGTTCTTGTTTTTGTGTTTTGCTAGTTGTGTTACCTTTCAGTTCGGCATTTGTAATGTTTTGTTTTTAACTAATCCGAAGTTTAATTGCGTTATGCGTTCGAATGTATGTAATCGTTTCAGATTTGCGTGCATTGTATCAATGGGATATTTATCATTCATTCATTTTTATCGGTTCTATTTTGCGACGTCGTATGTTATTGATATAACAGCGTAAGTACCATTAATCATTTGAATTATTAGTGTATAGTTTTATACGTGTACGTGTATATATAAAAATAAATACGTGTATATCGCTGTTTTGCAGTATGCTTTATATAACAGTACAGCTTTATATAATAGTAGAAATTTTTCCGCTTCGGATTCGCTACTGAAGAGGTTGTTATGGGGGCCCCACTCGTCCGAAACCATCGTCGAAGTTTTTCCTGCCGTTCAAACTCCATCTCCAATCTAGATTCCTCCGCGGTCATTTCTTAGCTTTAAGAATGATGTAATGTGGCTTCAAAGAATTGCATTCTGAGAACTTGGCGGGTTTGTTAATAACCAACTGTCTTTCTTTAACATTTTATATGTATCCCTGACAACTATTTCAGATATTCGAATTGTAAGTTGTAGGTTTAACCTTCTTGCTGTAGGCCAATGATGATCTTAACACAGAAAGTTCTCATGTTATCATTCGATACATACGATGCTCGGAAACTTGCACTAGCGAAAAAGATCGATGATCAAAGTTCGACTATGGGTTTCCGTGCTGAACCAGAAGTCAACAACAATGAAGTCTATGTCGCTAAATCGTCGATAACAGATGCTGGTGACTTAAGGTTCGCAAAATTAGGGATGCAATTCTTGCAGGCGCATAACCAGAATTTCGTATTGAAAGGGGACTGGAGTATATAGTGTAGAATATTCCGATCTCGTTAAAAAATGTTTATTATTGTGCAAGGGTGTTCAAAATATAACTTGATAACGACATGACATGCCGTAAAAAATTTATTGGTTAATTGATTGGGGTTTAGACTCATTAGACCCCTCTCCTGGTTACATGGAAGATTTGGTTTTCAGCTCGTTTTGTCCTTAGAATAGCGAACACAGATACTAATATATAACAATTTACCGGAACCGCAGTTTGAAAAAACAACCGGAAACGGAACCGTAAAATGAGAAATACGTGCCACCGAAAAATTCAGTTTTATTTTGTTTTTTGCAATATTATTGGTGAAATAACCCTAGTTGGCAGTAGTTGGAAATAAGTATTCGCTTTATCTGCTGTATTTTAGATTTTCATAGTGCACAGGTGCGAAATCTACTTTCGGTGGTTTATTTGTGGCGATTGTCAAGGCCAATTGAATTTTTATCGTCATTTTGTAATAAAATATCTTAATTTCCACTGATCAAAATTTAATACCGGAACCGGTAGGTGAAAATGCGGAACCTGCACCGTAATCCCGGTTGTTCCCTTATATTTAAAGTAGCAATAATGAAGTTGTATATTTCCTCGCTTATCAGTAAAGTTAGTTCCTTTATAGATCGTTTTGGAAGACATAAAAATGGTTTTCCATTTCATTTAACGTCTAGAAACTTGTAGATTATTTTAGATTGCGCCCATCGTTTGTCCCGTTTATGTCGTATTTGATCAATTTTCATTCCATTCTGTGTGGTCCATTTTGCTTCTACGAAGACTATGTTGCATTTGTCGAAGGCCGCGATTATTGGAGTGAATCAAGAAGTCGGCCTATGGTAAGTTTGCTTGTTCTAGTTAAGTATGTGGTTGGGTATTTTCATTGTTTTTCGGGTATTTTTGGTTTGAAAATTGCTTGCTTGGTTGTTGCTTTTTTGAAAACAATGTTTTTCATTTCCTGGCGTTCGTTTGTAAGCGTTTAGGTTTCAAATTTTTGATTCATGGGGGTAGCCTAGTGGTGTGGTGAAACCTTTAATATTTTTGTAAAGCGTTTTCATATAAGAAACTGCACCCTCTCCTTCGAAATTTTTTCGGAACCTATACCACACCGTTTCCAAAATCTTGGTCACGCCAACGGATTGTTTTACAAAATGCCTTGTACTGGTCTGTTATGAAATTGGTTTGCCAAGAACAAACTGTACATTAGATGGAATATTACATGTGTTTGTGTTTTAGCATGGAAACGTGCCTATAGAAAAACCTGGTGATGGAACAGTGGCTGACCCAACTGTAAGTGTTCGAAAGCTTTTGTGACTAATTCAAAGTTTTTTCTCGAGGGCTCAACCAGGGTGGTTTTACAGCTCTGCAAACTGCATCGATCCTGATTTTATATTGTGTTGTGTTACATGATTACCTATGAGCGTACTGGGGAATACTAACGCGACTCAGGCAAAGAAGGACTTTTTCATTTTTTGCGGAAAAAATGGAAAAAATTCATTTTTTTCTGGTCCTAATTTTTTCCGGAAAAAACAACCCTATAACGCATAATACTGAATTAGCGTCATTAAGTTTTAGTTTTTGTCGAACGAAGTATGGGCTTAAATATAAGGCTTCGGCTCAAGTATCTTTTGGTATCCGATTGAACCTTATAGTAAAGTGAATGGTTTGTTTTAGCGTGTGGTGCTTGTAAAACAGGCTACTGCATTGTTTTTCCTGTATACAGCCGGATATTTAGCAAACGTGTATCCAGTTGAAGCTGTTTTATGTACGTGAATTGATTATTTAAACCAAGAAACGTCTAATACACTATTGTTACATCAGTTTGATCGGCTTTATTTTTTGTATTACAAGTTATATTCAGTGACATGTTTTACTGTTCGTAGATTGATTCTCGTTAAAAACAAGTAATATTTCTTGCAAAACTATTGTTAAAACTCGTTACTTATTTGTACAGACTCTGTGAGCCGCTCCGTCACGTTTGCGGTCAGTGGTAACTGGTCATCGGTAACTGGCTGGAATCGGGGCCACCCAACAAAAGTGAAAACGTATTCTAGGAGATAGCTCATCCAATTACAATATATATTTAATAATCCACAGACCTTGTGTAGCTTCAACAAATATATAATCGGTCCACGCCAAAAGTAACCAATATATATGATGGTATTACAGTTATAATAGACATACGTGCGTATGCAAATTAGATAATGCGAATCAAAATCTGTTTTTGCAGATATTTGCAATTTGGTTTTTCTTTAGCTATGTAATTTTTCGGTTGTTGTTTCAGCCGGAGAGTGGACATTCGTTGGCGAAATCGCGTATTTACTGTTTTCACTTACATTGGTGCGAACCCAATATTACTATGCTTGGATAAGCGGTAATTCATGTTTAGTGATTGTTTGCGCCTGTCACTGCTGGTAATAGCTGCAACACACGTCTCAGATTACTGTCGTAGACTTTAGCGCTGTAGATACATTGTGTTGCTGTGTAGTAAATAATGCACAAGAATCTAGATAATAGTTGTATCACGCTAAATTTAAAACTCTGTAACTGGACTTGTAATTTCCCTCATTATTAAATCAAACACGAGCAATCAGTATAGTTTGATTCTTTTGTTATCCGTTAAATCGGTGTAGTTTAAGTTGTTCTATTTATACTTTGTTTTAATGTTCCTATTTATTTTTTGTTATGTAATTTCGAATATTTAAATTTAGTCTTATCTACAATACTAATAATTTGTTGTCAGCGGACGCCGTAACTAACGCTGCTGGATTTGGCTTTAACGGTTACAACGAAGACGGGCATCCGAGGTGGAATCTCGTATCAAATGTTGATACTTGGCGTGTTGAGGTTAACGTTTTGACATTTTAAATTTTAGTATTAAAAATACATTTTTTGCGAGTGATTAGCACAGAAATTATAATGGACTGTTCATATGTTTAAAATGGTATGTGGTATACGTCGTGTCTTGAGCATCTATTTGTTCCGCTTGACATTTAGACATGACCAAATGGCGCCGCGTACTATTTATTAAACCAAATTTTGCGAAAAGTATAGCGCTACCCTAACGATGTTGTTAATTTTTAAATGACGTTCGATACCATCCGCCGACTGTCCCTAGTGCATACCAAAATGTAGCAAAATTTTCTTCTTTAAGGTGGCGCTATATTTTATGTTTATGTTTGGAGCGTCTTTGCGAAATGCGGGAAAGCAACAAATACGAAATTGTATCAAATCTGTTTGGACGTAGAGTTAGTGTACCCCTAGGGCTAGCGCTATACTTGTGCAGCGCCGACGGTCCCTGTCCATCGCCATACAGCGTCGCCATACAGTATCGTACGTGAGTTATAGCACCGCACTAATTGTTTTACATTTGTAGACTGGTCTGAATATGCGTGAATCATTGGAGTCATGGAATATTAATACGATGATTTGGTTACGTCATTGTGCCTATAATCGGTTGCCTGCGTCCTATCGTACCATGGGAACCTTTGCATTGTCAGCGTGGTGGCATGGTTTTTTTCCTGGCTACTATGTAACATTCTTTTCGGTTGCGTGTTTTACCAGTGTTGCCCGGCTGGTATGTTGTGCGTAATTATTTTTTCTCCTTTTAGTTGAGTATAAAAATTTTAATGTCGTATAGATGTATGAGGATGGAATGGAGATGTAGCTAGAACTTGCGAGACTGTATGAATGTAATGGATAAGTTTTAATAATATAAGTCCAGTTTACACGTGTAACGTGCAAGTTTTTGCAGCGATAACTGATAGCTGTAACTTGCAGCAGTAACTTGCAGCTACAAGCAGCGTGCAACCGGAATTCCGATTTCGATTAGAATTTCGATTCAAAACGAGTTCCGATTCCTAACGCGCAATCGGAATCGGAATCGAAATTTTGAAATATGAATTTTAATCTTACTTGTGATACGTTGCATAAAAATTCTATATTAGTTATTTAATTTCTTTCGCTGAGTTAACCTATCAATAATTGATTGTAGTTTAGCTTTACAGCACCAAAAATCATAGCCAGTTCGTTCATGCGACGTTTTTGAAGAATGTTGCCAGGCAACAGATATCCTAAATCAATATTATATTTGTCAATACAAATTATACGTACAGTCACAAAATTTCTTGATTTGATTCCGATTCTGATTACAACTCCGGTATAAATTTGCTGTTCCGATTCCGGTATAATCCAGTTCCGCTTTGCACCCTGGCTGCAAGTGTTAACAAAGAAAGCTCACACGTGCTAAATAAATTAAGTAGCATAAATTCCAGTGAATTAATTGCTGCTACGAGAACTACAAAGCATGCGATGTCTGAAGATTATTTGGGAAGGTTGCAAATAGTTTTGAATTTTTTGGTTACATCAATTATTTAGCATTTTTACATTTTTTATGATAGCGGGCTATGGGGACATGATCTGGGCAAGATGTATTTATTTAACTACCATTTTTGCAACTGCGTAATGTTTTTAAGAATAATATGTAAATACGAATAACTATAGGTTCTATGTTGTTTGGGTAGAAAATAATATTTGTTTTTCAGGGTCGACGACACTTTCGTCCGTATATGTTGCAATCGAAATCGCGTAAATTCGCATACGATGTAGTCACATTTGTAGCAAATCGTTTTGTGTTCAGTTTTGCGGCGGCTGCGTTTGTTTTGCTCAAATTTGAGTCAATTTTTAAAGTTATGAAGTAAGTAGAGTAGATGCAGCAAGGTTTTGGGGGCAACAAAGGCTCAGCATGGATGGGTTGGTAAAGCAGTTGGTACGAAATATGGTATGGTAATTTTAAACTAAACTTTTCAGCGTTCAATAATTCGTTCCCCGGGTATTATAGTGGCTTTTGCATTGCGTTTGTGTACTGAATTCAGAAAGAACATTTAAATTAATAGAATACGTAAATCCGTAGGTAATGGAACGAAATATTCGCAATTTTGGATCGGAATCGAAGTTGCTTTAAATGCGCTGTGAAGTAACGACAATATTGTGCTGTGGATCGCATTAACCGCTACTGTGATATATTGCCGTAACTAAACAGATGTTGGTTGCGGTGTTTTACTCTCGAACCAGTGTGGAAAAGCCTTTAAATGTGTGGTGCGTATTCTATTTATTTATCTTGTTTCAGGGATACATACTTTGTCGTGTACGTTGTCGCACTATGCGTTTATATATTTACACCGATTTTTGTGCCTATTAAACGGAATGCGGACAAGAAGACAACGTGATTTTGTTGCTCAAATTGATTCGTTGAACTACAGCTGATACCGTGACTACAATCTATTTGTCTCAGGCTTACTGGGCACAAATAGGATTTTTGGTAGCCCGAACGAGGAAAGATTGATTAAATGAATTTTAGACTGCTGTCATCGTTTGTTAGAAAAAATGTTTGAGCTCTAGTGCGTATATATTCGGTTGGTAGCTGTTTAGCTTTGTCTTAGGTAAGATTTACGTTTATTCTGATAGATCGTAACCATGCTTTTAGTTACAGAGGATTTTGTGAGCTGTGACTGAATTAGGCAAGTAGTCTAATAATCACAGTCAGTGCTGAAAAACTGCTTGAACACAAAATTACACTATTTTGTATAATTACTTAGTAATTTGAGTTCCGTCGAGTTGAAATTTTTTTATAGTTTAATCATTGGCGGTCCCAGGATTTTTTCGGGTTGCGGGCTTTTTAGATATTATTATATATTTTTTAGACCATGAATTAAATTTGCGTTTTTTTTTCTAAAAATTTGTTTGGAAAAAAAATTTCTCGGAGAGGGGGGCAGCCGACCTTCCCGTCTTCCCTACCCTTGCGACCGCCCCTGAGTATAATATACTTAATATTCAGTATCGGCACAGTGGTTATCTGATGCCTGCTCCGTTATTGTTTGGTATATGGACGCTTCCTGTGTTGGATGTGCGATATAAATTGAAATATACTGTTGATTGGTATGAATTTGGAAATATTTTTGATTTTTATTCAATTCACCAACTGTTGACAACGGTATATACATCTATAGGTTGTAATTAGATCATAGAGCCGTTCTTAATTATTAACTCTTGCGGCTATTTCTGACGTGTTGCGTTATGATGAGACGAGAGTCTAATTATTCTTGGGGTTTGATTTTCCTTTGTTCGGCGGTAAAATCAAATAAGCTAACGTGACCGCGGCGTGATTTGTTTCAAAAGGGAACTCAAACACATTTAAGTTGAGCACCGTCGGAAACTGGAAGTTCTAAGCGATTTATATTGAAAAGTTTATTTTGTATTGCAGTGAAAGGATCGATTCACAGGTGTACCGCAAGTCACAAAAAAGTTTGTTTCTGGTTTTTATTGGAACCGTTGATGTAGGAAAAGTGACCGTACTTTCACTACACAAATGCTTTTTTCCTTTTTCATTCTCGAATCCTTATTTCGGGAGCTTTCATTTGATGGTGTCTACAGCAGATTTTTGTAAGGGGGCTCTATATCGCACTGCGTTAGCTCGGAATTTTAACTTTTGTAAAATTTACTCACATAGCTAATTATACGTAGTTTTTGTGCTGAAGATTAATTTAAAACGAAGCCTTATTTTTGTATTTTGTTTTTTGCTGTTTTTTATTTTCTTTGTTGTGTTGTGTTTCTTTGAACGTTGTTGCTTGTTGACCAATGGTTTGCTTTCGGACTACGTCGAGCGGTAAGTAGATTATCAGTGAGGTAACTGGATTGTAAGATGATCATTCTACCCTGTTATGATAGTTTTTATTATGTCATCGGATTTAAACCACTCACAGGTTCAAGATGTCGCGGTGTTGTGGGAGCATACAATTTTGTGCTTCTAAGTTTTACAGCTTTTGAAGTTTAACTAAATCATATTTGGATATGTTAAGATTTGTAAAAAGTTCTTGAAATTGCCAGCACTGGTTACAACTTTTGGCCGATGAAAAGAATAGGAACGGAACAGTATTATAAGCATATTCCTAAGCCTAAGCCTAAGCCTGGCATAAACGTAACCGTAAGAGTGAGCATATTCCTAAGCCTAAGCCGAAGCCAAGGTAAAAAAATTAGTTTAAAGCTTAAGCTTACTCTATTGCAGTCCCACCGAAAAACGTTCTGCCCCTGATCTTTACATGGACCAAACTTTTGTACGCGCGGGGTTTAAGGTCTGGTTAAATGTTGGGAAAAAGCGCATTTTAATTTGGCCATGTTTAAGCGTTGTACGTATCTTACAAATGCTAACATAGGGGTGTGGTTTAAAAGTTTAGCGCATCTCTTGGTATTCGTTTAGTTGTTTCGAAGTGTGATTCTTATTGTTTTGATGAAATAAATTGTTTCAAATCAGCGAATTTATTTTAAAATGCATACATTTTGTTTTGTTTTTTGAATTTTTGTCGTTTCATGCTTGTTGCTTTTGCCTAGTATTTCATGGTGATTTCATCACGTGCCTAATATATGGTTTTATGCTTAAATTTGCGTTTTGCTCATTGTGACCGTCTTCTGATGTTTGTATTTTATTCATATAGTATGGGTGGGTAAATAGTTGAAGGAACCGTTAAAATGCAGACAATGCTGGATCTGGAACATAACCTCAACGTTTAGTTTCGGTTTCCGGTATGCTGGACTAAGGGTGGCGCTATATTTGTCGTGCGGTGCCGTCCGTCACCATACGGTATGGTACGTGAGTAGTTAACGTACGATACCGCACGGTGATGTACGGTAACAGACCGCGCCCGCTCCGATTATATTTTAACTCCTATGGTTTAATATGTAGTTTAAGTGGTGACTACTCCCACTCCAAATGAATGGGGGGGTCGAGCAAAAATGTAACGCGTGCTGGTACACTTTTTGTGCCATGCACTACCGCGTCAGTTGCGCACTCTTTGGTAGGTGGGCATCATCCACTGTTGGTAAAATTGAATAAAATTCTAAATAAAATTGAAACTAAAATTTAGGTATTTTTTCGAAAATGTTGTGATTCTATAAATTTTGCTGGATCTAATTTTTTCGGATGTTTCGTTTTGCTGCATCTTAGACATAAGATTCGCGATTAAAGCAGCTGACCGACAATTTGTGCGTTCGTTATCGTCCAGCAGCAAATTTCAGTGTTTGGCTCCACATGAACGTTTTTCGCAGCTTCAAAATTGCACACAGCCGCGTGATCTTGAGTGCCTTCTTGTCTGATTTGTGTTTGAATTAATAATATTATTTTGTTGTTGCTATTTCAGTCATATCTGCTTCAAATTTATATTTTAAGTGTCTTTATTGTTTTGAATACAATGTTTATTACTTTTTCGCTCATTTATAACTGAGGGCCGCGGTTTATTCTTTTTTATTTGGGTTAGATAAATCATTGCTATAAAACACTTAAGCTCGATATTTCATGTTGGTTTAAGCAAGCAGACTACATTAATTTAAATGGTTGTAAATTATCTCTTAGTTAGCTTAAGATTTGCGCTTAGGTTTTGTACGAATACGTAGAATCAGATGTCGCCTTTAGCAAAAATTAGTAGAGGTCAGTTTTTCGTAACTTAATGAGACCGGGACGAATAATACGGTTGTTTTGACCTGTTTATATTTGTGTCATTATCTTGTACCTATGCTTATATAGTTTATTTTGTTTGAAGTAAAGTATTGCTTTTGGATTGCGTTTTTGACTAATCGCAATTTCGTTGAATAGATTTCGTTTGCACTTGTGTTTGGGCGCAATAGATTCCGATTGCTAGGGAACTTCAACTTTTCTGTTTCAGGTATTGTTTGCTCTCAGTCCGTTTTTTAAATGACGAAAACTGATCGTTTTCGGTAGGCAAGATGGGTTCCTGCTCCGCAACAAAATCATATTTCGGTTCCGACTAGATTTTGGGTTGGTTGCAATCCTGTTGGTTGCTAACGTGTCTCGTACTGGTGTTATCTGATGATTTTTATTGTAGTCAGGGTGTAACCGGATATCAGTTTTCGGTAAAAATCGGGTGCCTTTCCGTTATAGAAATA
This sequence comes from Enoplolaimus lenunculus, assembly GCA_030248215.1. Taxonomy (NCBI): domain Eukaryota; kingdom Metazoa; phylum Nematoda; class Enoplea; order Enoplida; family Thoracostomopsidae; genus Enoplolaimus; species Enoplolaimus lenunculus. The sequence goes on along the minus strand of JASANG010001402.1, from coordinate 85,287 downwards.
ATGGAAATTTAGTTCTTTTTAGGCTTAAATTTAGTTATTAAACAGGTATATATCACAATTTTCATTTGTGATATGCTGCGATTGTTTGAAATGAAATAAAAGTTACGGAGGAATTCATCTACTATGCATCTTTTTCTTTAAAGTTTTAGAAAGCCCGGTGAATATTTGCACGCCTCAATTGTATTGGTAGAAAAATAAAAAAATCTTTGAAACGTTTATTCTTCAATATCTGTTTCCGTTATTTTTACTATCCGTTTAGGTACATCTTGAATGTAATATTTGAATGCAGATTTATATTTATTTTGGAATTATTAATTTGTGTTAGTTTTACTCCAGCTTATGTGTGTAATTTCTTATCAGCAGAACTATGAAATGTGTGAATGTGTTTGTTTTTATATTGGCTTTTTGCTGGATTCTTATCAATTCAAAGATTATTACATTTTATTTAAAGTTTTGCATTTGATTTTAAAGTTTATAAGTTGGCTTTTGGCTGCGAATGCGAAATAGGTGTTTATTTTGGTAGAAATCGAATGAACTGCGGTTGCTATCGTTTAATTTTTCCTCCATCGGGATTTCGCCCACCCCCCGGAAAAATTACTAGCTTGGCATTTTCCCTGCGGAAACTTTACACTAAAGCTTGTTTTCGCCCTTGGATATCGTTTTATCAGGCTACAACCGGAATTCCGATCCGGTTAAAATTCCGATTCAAAACGAGATCTGATTACGTGTACGATTCCGATTGCACAGTTAATAGGAATCGGAATTTCGGAATTTCAATTTAAATCTTACTCTGCAATTAATATTAATATATTTGTCAATATAAATTATTCGTACAGTTACAAAATTTGTAGTTCCGATACGATTCCGGCATAAATTTGCAGTTCCGATTCCGATACCGGTATAATCCAGTTCCACTTGGCATCCTGCCCTAAAAATTATTAGTTTGCCATTTCCCTTCCAAGAAATCGAAATGGTTTTTTCATCATGTTCTAAGCGCTCTTAGCACTAACGGGTTTTTAGGTGCGAGAAATTTGAATAAATAGTTTACAAACATCCAAAACCGATAATTGAATAGTTAGCTAATAGCTAATTTGCATATTATTTTAATTGACAAGACAAAACAAGGCTTTTTTAAATTATTTCAATAATTATTAGGGTTTACTGAAGGTTTTTGGGTGCGAGGAATTTAAATAAATTGTTTACAAATCTCCAAAGCCGATAATTGAATAGTTAGCTAATAGCTAATTTGCATATTAGCTTAATTGACAAGACAAAATTAGGACTTTTTAAATTATTCCAAAAATTATTAGGGTGGCTGAAGGGTTTTTGAGTGCGAGGCATCTGAGGAAATTGCTTACAAACCTCCAAAACCGATAAATTAATAGTTAGCTAATAACTAATTTGCACATTACCTTAATTGCTTACGTGTGTTCGAGCTTCACTCAATAAATGTAGTCCCACTACGACTGGTATAATTCCAAATTTCGGTGTACACATATCGTCCCAAAAATATCGCTCTTTACCGCCATGGAAAAAGCTTTCATGATCCTTTTGCTTCTGAGATATATTATAGACATACTCACTAGTCATGCGTTTTGTTGTGTAGAGTAGTGACGTAGTTTCTGTATAAATGAAGCGTTGAGCTTTTGAGTGTAGCTTTCTTTTCAACTCTTTAACCTGGTTCTTATTAATGGAAAGCCATTTTGAGGTTGGATATGCCATCAGTTTTTGGATAATTAATTATATATCGTTAATAACGATGTTGTCGGTAAATTTTGTCTGAAAATTAACTAAAACCGTAATAGTTGTCTGAGTATGATAAATTTTAAGGAGAAACAAACAAGGTAGTTGGTAATCGTTCCTTTGGGCGAGGTGCGAGATCGCTATGGGGAAAAGATAACTTTGAGACTGCTTCACATTGCCTACTGAACAATGGATGGCATTACATAAATATTCCGTCTGAACTTTTAAGCTTAAGCATTAGCCTAAGCGTTAAGCGTGAGCCTACGGAAACAAATATAATCTAGAATTTAAACCTACTCTTTTATAGATCCAACAGAAACCTGGACGCCCCTTAAAGTAACATGAGCCGCCGTCTTCATCTCTTAATCTATTCCATCTATGTGGCAAGGTGCAGAGGTAACGTAGCTGACTGCTGTGGGTATTCGAAGTTGGTTCTTATAGCTTTTGAGGTGAGGTTTACAATTGCACAGAAGCCTACAGTTTATCATATTTTAACTGCTGCCAGGGTTACCGTGTAGGCAAATTTTCCTTTCGGAAGTGATAACCTAATATAAAGCGATAGTTTTGGAAAGGTGGTATGCTTCATAGAATTTTAGAGGGTGTTCTAGTGTTGCAAAAATGATACCGTCGTGTCTGAAAACCCCTGAGCAAAAATTTCAAAAGGGTACGATTTGATGAATGTAGCCCCCCGTGATGGCTACTCTTCCTCTATGGCAGGGTGCCACCGGAATTCCGGTTCCGGCATTTTTCACCTTCCGGTTCCGGCATTTTTTCACCTCCCGGTTCCGGTTAGTTTTTACCGGAATTAAAAATTACGGTATTAAAATTTGGTCGGTGGAAATTAAGATATTTTACTAACCAATGACGATAAAAATTAAATTAATTTTATTAGTATAACATGCAAACCTTGACATTCGCCGAAAATAAACCGTCGAAGGTAGATTTTGCTTCTGTGAATTATGAACATCAAAAATCTAGCATATAATGTTAATATCTATCTCCAACTAGGATTCTTTCACCAATAATATTGCAGAAAATAATTAAAATGAATTTTTCGGTGGCATGTATTTTTCATTTTCTGGTTCCGGTAGTTTTTTTCAAATTCCCGTTCCGGTTGCAGTATATTGTAATTTCGGTCGCACCCTGCTCTATGGATCCATAAGCTTATTGTGAAGCGTGTTAATTTTGCTTTTTTATGTGTCCAAAAGGTTTTTTTGCAATGGATCTATCCCTTCTATCCCTCCATTGAGCCATAGCATATACCTTACTAATAGACGCGTTCGTGTTGTATTTTCGCCTGTTGGATTTTCGTATGAGAGTAGTGACACTATCGCATGATTTTAGACTGTTTTTAATCTTCTGTTGTCGTTATCAAATAACGTTCATGTAATAAAAATAGCTTATTTTCAACTCGACGATTTGTATGCAGTATTAAAATTCGCTGTATTTGTTAAACTAAAGTTATAAAGCGTGCAGGAAGGCGTCGAGAAGTTAATGGCCGGACGTAGGGTCGTCCGCAGAAAATTATATTTAAGAGGGGCACGGAATAATTTTGGGTGATCCCCTACAATTGCAATTCAACATTGTTTACTTTTAGACAAGAGTCTATTTGGAGGAGCACCCACCAAATTTGGTGGGGCACCCGCCAAATTTGGTGGGGCACCCGCCAAATTTGGTGGGGCACCCGCCAAATTTGGTGGGGCACCCGCCAAATTTGGTGGGGCACCCGCCAAATTTGGCGGGGATCGCCGTTCTCCAATGCCTCGGCCGTTTGGACGACCTTGACGGATAGCAGGCGGGAATTTTAAAGTTTGTACGATCGGCGCGAATACGCGAGCGAGCAAATTTGGTTGGCTTCTGTCATCAAGGATGCTATTGGTGAATGTCTCAGTGAATTTTAACGGGTAAGTAAGTATGTAAGTAAGTGTTTATTACTGGCATCGTCAGACAACTCAACAGGTCCGATCAGGCTTCGGTATGCGATCATTCTCGTCCTGCGGATGAGAACAAAGCTTGCTGAACTCATTTGTATACGCTTTGCTGATAGTCAGCGTTTATGTAGATTGAATTGAAATGTCAATGATTGTAACGCTGGTGTTAACGTTTTTCTAGTGTTATGTATCGTGTATATAACGTAAATCAGTTTGTATATGAATCTAAGTGTAGGTGTAGTTAGGATTGTAGACAGTGGCTTCGTTGTAGAATAATTTCGAAGGTTGTTTCTGGTGTTAGCAATTGAAACCGCTCCTGAAACGTTTGGATCACAATCAGAAACGGGGGTTTGACGCCTATAGGCCCCCCCTGGATTCACCTGTTGTGTCTAGATTTGACGCGTTTGTATAATATTATATGTTGTATATATATAGTTTAACGCATTTCGGACAGTATTAATTATTGTCGTCGAATTGTAGTTTAAAAGTATTAACATACGCATGAATTTTGTAGCAGATGTTGTAAAAATTTCGGTTAGGAATTTATCAAATTAAACATATAACGCCGAACTCGACCGCTGAGCGGGCTGCGGGCTGTCAACTCGGCCAAGATCGCATCCGGCCAAGAGTCAAATTTAAACGGCGAATTAATTTTTTCAAGCGGGGCAGGAGCAGGCCCGTAGCCAGCTTACCTTGCTAGGGGGGCTAACAATTTTTCAGGAGGGGTCTACACGCGTTTTCGTATACTTTACACGCTCGGTTGAAAATTTTCTAGGATACAAAAAATTTACCAGGGCTGGCTAAGCCCCCCCCCCTTGTCTACGGGCCCGGGTAAGGGATGTGTGTGTTCCCGAAGAAATTCAGTCAGCCCCCACCGTGGAAGAAGTGTTTGCGTTTGCACTTTGATAGATAAGTTGCCGTTTGTGGGGTGTGAATCTTGTGAAATTTTAATATCCAATTTCTTGACAGTTTTTCTCGTTTCACTATAACATGTGGAACTGCGGTTGCGATAATCTGTCCATGTGTCATAGGCCAATCTGCTATTAGGGTTGGACGGTCTCCGTTAAAAACCAAGACTAAGATGTGACTGCCAAGACCTGCCATAAAAAGCGTCGGTCTTGGTCAATTTTTGGTCATTATCGAAAAGAAATCAAAATTTTCAAACTAAATTATTTCTAATAGATTTTGCTTAGTTTTTGTCGTATTTTTCAGAATATAGGCTCATAGTTATTGCGGAAGCATGAAAATTCATAGATCGACAGCGAAGTTTTATTCATCAGGCATTACTTACTTCAACAGTAGAGCGATTTGCTACAATCCGCGGCTTCTGGTCTCGGTTCCAAACTACCGAGACTAGAAACCGAGTCCGAGACGTGCCAAATAGAGTTGTCGAGGCCGAGACTCCAATTCGTGCTGTTATTCAGTCCAATTACTAATTGGCCTTGGCCAGTCTGATATTTTATGAAATAGCAGATTGGTCTAGGCTAAACTGCGATTGAACTTTTGGACCAATCAGGTTTAATTATTTAATCAAACAAAATAACGATAACCAATCAGCGTTGCTTTTATATCACTGTTGTTTAGCTACATCTCACAATTGCTGTTTCGTCGGGACAAACTGTTGTGGGCTCAGCGGAGCAGATTGACCCTATAATACAATTAGTAATTGCCCTGAGTAGCAGATTGGTCTGCGACATATGTACTTACGCACGCCGCTGCTGAATATGCGGCTGTTTTGTAATTGAGCGTCCGGTATTCGTTGATTTATGTTCAGTGTTGTTGGTCTGTAATTAAACTAAAATGCAGATGATTAGTTTTCACAGAAGCCTTCGGTGTGGAGCTTGGTCGATTTGGTGGTATGATATATACTTTCCTGCCGGGACACAATTTTGGCTCCCAAGGACCTTTTTCTGGTTACACCTGACCGGTATTTACCAGTTTTCGCCGTTTCGTAGAATATATAGTTTGATGTCATAAGCTTTCGTCAGTTTTTCACAGCCGAATGTTAATTATTGAAAAAATTCATTTTTCTAAATAATACATGGTTCCTGTGAGTATACGCGACTTGTGTATGTGCAGAGTGTGTAATGTTAAGACATATACATACACGTGCACGTATACCACCAGAAAAAATTAGGATATCGGCCGCGTGGTGTAATGGGTAGCGCGCTTGACTCGCGAGCGAGAGGTCCGAGGTTCGATTCCCGGCGTGGTCATATCTGTCGGATAAATTAAGGGGAAGACCAATTATATTCGCAGTACTTTACGGGAAAGGGGTCGTCCCGACCATGCAGTTCTGACAGTTCCCCATGGGACCTGTCGAATTTTTTGTCAAGCTTGGTTGAATGCTGTTGAGTATACACATCTTCAGTCCTTTGGGGCTATTAAGCCATTTTTTTGAAAAAAAAATTGAAATTTAAATGATTAATGGTCAGATAAGAGCACGAGAAACCGAAATATACAAAAATTTGTCGAATAGGTCACGTTTGGGACATTTACCTATGTGGGCCGTTTCAGTTTTAAGGTTTAGCCAAGTAAGCATAGTACGCGAATGGATTTTGATTAAATGATGCCGGTGGTCCTATGATGTGCGTAGTTTATTTTTGCTGTTGTGGGGTATTTTGACCGAGGGGACGAACAAACACACCTTCGAGTTTAGAACTGATCAGTCAAAAACTTTTATATCAATATTGCATGGTTCAACCGGAATTCGTGCAAAAATTCAGTTCTTCCTGTTCCTGCATTCAAAGATGCAGGAACGGGAAATTTTTTTACGGTTTTGTGGCAAATTATTTGTAATCATTTAAATATTGCAAATTGTTATTTCGACGTGAGTGTTTTTGCAATTACTTCAATTTTGTTAATAAACTGTTTCTTTTTGTGTTTTAACAAAAGTTGATGATGAAATATATAGCTGATAATTCAATGATGAAAATTATATCAAATTCCGGTTCCTGTTCCGGTTCCTGCGAAGAAATTCAATTCCTGTTCCTATTCCTGTTCTTGGCAAAATTTAGTTCCTGTTGGAACCCTGCACTGGTGGTATTTTCTATAGCCCTTCCACCCCATTCGTAGGGATCTTATGGACGCCGGGGGGTGGTTGGTTCGGAAAGCGCAGGGCAAAAACACAATGCGTGCTAACCTAGCGAGTTGCACACTGTTGTGATCATCTACTCTTGGTAGAACTTATAGCCACATTGCGCAGCAAGAAAGAAAATATGCACAATGTTGTGTAGCGGTTGTATATAATGAATAGCATACAATTGTTTTAAACGCTTATGATGTATGAATTATGTATTTTTTAGTTTTTCTAGCTCGTATTTGTTTGGAATGTTTCGCAATTTTCATGGTTTGAATCAGGGATGTGCCGATTAATCGGCATCGGTAATAATCGACACTTTTCGTGAGTATTGGCATCGGCATCGGCACTGCTAAAAAATTGCCGATTCTGTGCCGATACTTTTTGCATATATAACAGTCAATTGAAATGCTACCAGTTTCATTTCTGGGCGCATATCTGTGTGTCTTTTCGCGAAAACTGTTATTTCTTTGGCGTTTGTGTTTGAAAAAATTAATTGAAATGAACTGTTGTTATAAAATTCTAATCGTTTATGATGGTTAGGATTTAAGTATGTATATAATGATGTAATTTAGTATCCTATAGACGTTTTTTTGTCCGTTCGTATTCGTTAATGTGTGTAGTACGTGGTACCAGTTGGTGATAGCTGTTGTAACTTTCGAATCAGAGAGTGGCGAACTTGGAAATTGAGCACATTGTTGATATACAAGAGTTTGTGAGTTTGGAAATTTATCACTAACTGGATGATTGGTGCTATATGTGTTTTTTGAATATGTGCCCCTTTTTTGAAGATGCCCAACTTGGGACCCAAAAAAAAATTTTTGTCAAAAAGTTTGACAATTTATATATCATTTGATGCAGCTTGTGGAGTTGACTCCAGTGGCGTTAATTTTTCTCGCATTTAAACGATTGGTTAACGAATTATTGGCAAATAACTCATTTGGCGCGCTGCCAACGATTTCAGATGGCACCAAATCAGTTATTTGACCATAATAGGTTAACCAACCGTATGATAACGGAAAATTTAACACCGTTCGACTTAGCTCTTCAAGTTGCATCGACTGATATATAATTTGGCAAACTTTTTGACAAATATTTTTTGGGTATTAAAAGGAGGACCGTAAGACCTTAAAAATCGAATTTTTCAAAAATTAAAATGTAGGCGTGGAAGGCGTGGAATAAGCACGAAAGGTCACGGAGTCATGAGAAGTTCAAATATGCAAAAAAATTTCAAAATTCAACCATTTTTGGCAAACGCAGGTTGGAGAGGGATTACCGGAAAGACCCGTTTGTGGAATGTAATATGGCTAGTATACCAGGCAGCTTGCATTAGCAGTTTTTATTTTTTAAAATCCTTGGGTTTGCTGTGATTCAAGCAGTCAGTTAAGTTGTGATGTGAAAATATGGAACAAAATATTCAGATAAATTCGTTGAATTTTAGATTATGTATATAATATATAAATAGTTATGTCTTAGCGAAAATAAATTGATAGCAACAAAATTCAGATACAGGCTAACGTTCAAGCGGTGGTTGTGTATAGTTATGGCGGGTCAGAGTACTAGTCAATTCGAGTGGCTGCGTCGTGATCAACAACAACAGCAACAGCAGCAGCAGCAGCAACAACAACAACAACAACAACAACAACAACAACAACAACAACAACAACAACAACAACAACAGCGGCAACAACAACAACAGCGGCAACAACCACAACTCCAACAACAACAACAACAACAAGAACCGCAACAACAACAACAACAACAAGAAGAACAACAACAGCGGCAACAACAGCGGCAACAACAACAACAACAACCACAACAACGGCAACAACAACTGCAACAACAACAACAACCACAACAACAACAACAAAAACAACAAGATGCAATATTTGAGCAGTATAAACGATATTTTGCAGTGTGTGTTGCGTGTTCGGCGGATTTATTGGGCGGAGTTGAGTCGCGGTTGTTGCCGTGTTTGCATGTTGCGTGCGTTGGTTGTGTTCCAAGCGTGGTCAGCCAAGCTGGTGCTGGTAAGTTGCATTTTCATTTTCCACAATAACTTGCGTTCACTATGTCGCAATTTTCACACGCCTGTGATGCACGCAACTGTGTAAAGTATTGCGATTTGCATAAGATGACTAGTATATACGTATATATCCTAGGTAAGCCTCAGTGAATACCAATAATTTGTGTAAAACTTGGGTGCAACCGGAATTTCGGTTCCGGTACGGAAACGCGGCATTTTTGACTATTACACAGGCAGGGTGCAACCGGAATTACAATTTACCGGAACCGGAATTTGAAAATTTTACCGGAACCGGAAACGAAACCGGAAATTGAAAAATGTATTTCACCAAAAATTTCATTTTATTCTTATTTTTTGCCCTATTATTTGTGAAATGACCTTAGTCGAACATCGGTATTTATTTTATTTGTTGTATTTTAGATTTTCGTCGTCGACTGAAGTGAAATCCACCATCATTGGCTTATATTTGGAGTACAAGTGGCTTTCAAAACAGATTTTTAAAAATTAGCAAAGTTAAGAAAACGGCCAAATTATAATACCGGAATTTTTAAATCCGGTAAAAATTTACCGGAACCGGAACCGGAAGGTGAAAAAATGCCGGAACCGGAACCGGAATTCCGGTTGCACCCTGTACACAGGTTTCAGTACTGATTCCGGTAGTTTGTCACTGGAATTTTTCGGTATTTTTGGTATTGAAATTATATTATAATTTGAAAACTTTCAACAAAAACTGTTTGTTTTAGTGTCGGACGTATGAGATTTGTACCTGTCAAAATAAATGAAACTCTGTGATGTTCACGTCTTATTTTCAGGTTCGGTACAATGCACACGGTGCCGATATGTGTTTCCGTTTGATCTAATACGTAACAACTTTCTATCGGAATACATTGGTGGCATTATTCGCAACGCGACACTCGTGTGCTCTTCGTGTAGTACGAAAAGTTTCGCAAAATATCATTGCAGGCAGTGCGAAGATAATTTGTGCGATGAATGCGTAGCTGCTCACGAACGGGTAAGACGAGTTTCCAGCCAATCTGGTGTTTTCGCAGACAGCAATTATTTCGTACCCGACCTCAGGTCTGATTTGTGACCTGAAACAAAAAATATTGATTCATTTACAAATTTTTTTAAAATTTTTGATGTTTAAAAAATCTTAGCATATATTATTGCAGAACATTTTTAGATTCGGCTTTTGAATTCGGTCTTTTTCACAACCAAATCCGAACCAAACTTTCAATTTTTGCCGAATTCGACTTACTTCTGTTGTCACACTTGTATAGCTCGTGTTTGATATTAATGGTTGTGCTGGTCGCCGCACGCTACTGCGCAGTGCCGCGCGTTATGTCAAAGAATAGTTTTATAAAATTCTTTGATACGCCAGCATTGCGGCATTATGCAGCACACACAGTCACAGACAAGATTAATTATATAAGTGCAACCGACATCGCGATTGATCCGGTTAATATCCGGTTCAGGTAAAAAATTTGCTATCGGGCTGCGGTTCCGGCAAAATTATTATCCAGTCAATGTCTATAATCTTTAATCTTTTACAGCTACGCTCGCTCAAAACACACCAAATTGTTCCGCTGGACAGGATTGGTCTGCCAGGTTCAAGACCGTGCATCGCGCATCCAATGAACTTGGCGTCAAAAATGTGCTTGGATTGTAAGACAATTTGCTGCGTAAATTGTTTTATGAGTGGGGCTCATTTTTTGCATAGATGTGATGACGTTAAGGTAAGGAAAACGCAGTGAAAAGGATGCATAAATGTGTTAAATTTAGATAAAATAATAAACTCAAGAATCGCTTAAGGGTCGTAAAATTGAGCTATGAAAAATACTATTTATCGGATACAGGCAATTATGAATTAATGTCTGGATTCGACAGTGTAGCAAGGTATATAAGTTTTATGACGAACATGTGCTCAATTTCGGTGCTCTTCATTTTGTAGTTCGGATAGTTACGTAATTTAAGATCAACTGGTGACAGGTGCTATACTCATTTTGAGAACACGGTCACAAAGCCGCTGTAAATAAAATTGTATCATGAAATATAATATGGTAATATTTTCACTTACTAGCAGTCGTGATTTTTGGTGAAATTTAGCAAGGTATGCTGGGAGGGGGAGCCTAAGATCAGCTGGTGACAGGTGCTGTACACATTTTGAGAATACAAACACAGAGCGCATTATGTGATTAAATTTCACGTACTAGCAGTCGTAATTCTGTGTGAAATTTAGCGAGGTATGCTGAACATTCGCAGGGTTTCGAGAGAGTGGAGGGGTTGTATCTGGCGACCCGTATAGCCGGAGAAAATTCTTTACTGGCTGGGGTTGTTTTTATCCGCAGAATTACAGTTTTTGAGGGAAAATCTCGTTTAACATTGCCTAATCGTTCTGATATATCACGTAAGCATACTTTATACACATATCTATTGTATTATAACTGATCGAACAGGGGACAAATCGAGTTGGTATGGTTGGCCGAGTGGGGGGACGGTCCACTACCCACGCAGCGAACGCCACGTATGTATATCAAAATTTTTTATCATGACTGTTTTCTAAAAATACACACGCTAATGGTTATAGAGTGTTGCCGCTAACTCAAAAGCTCAAATTGAACATAAGTATCATTCAACTCGACAAATAGCGAAGAATTTACAACACTTATCAACGTTGGCGTTTCAAAGAATTAACGATTATACTGCGTTGCGTACGAGCTCAATATCCCGCGTTTCAGCGTATTTTGATGCGATTATTGTAAGTCAGGGCTGGTTGTAGAACGAATGCAACCGGATAACAAAAATATGACGTGCCTAAGTAATCTAAAATTATATCATACTGTGATTGAAATCCGAACCGGATATTCAAAAAATAATAAGTGAATTTTTTTGTATTGGTTGATAGTTACAGTTAGCAATAATATATGCGAAAGCTCTGGATCTGAAATTTTGTATCATAGCAGCATGGCAAAATATAATTACAAAAATATGCTACATTTAAATGCTCTCGATTTTATTTGTATTAACTGGCGATGGTGTTATACGCATTAATCGTAAATATGGTCTCGCGTTTCATAATTGTGGAGTGCTTATAGGTCGCTGGTGAGGGGGTGGATAGAAGCAAATTTTGTACCTTTAGAATTTAATGTTTTCGTATTTTACGTTCTTTCTGGGTACGCATCTAGTATTATTCATAAACGCAAATATGTATGCTGTCGTACAGATGCCCTGCCTCGACGTATGCACGACGTTAAAACTGGTGTAAATTATACTTAAAAGTTAGCACATTCTAAGATTTTTCGTTCGTGTTGGTAGGACGCAAAAAGTTGGGGTGAAATCAGAGTGGAAGAGCTCGAATGTGGCACCCCGACTCCACAAGGGAAATAGTAGTAATTTGTAATAGTTTACATATGTATGACGTTTGGCACGTTTGGGGTGATATTATTTGGTTATCGTTTTATGCAGTTTTGATAATATACGGTTAAATGCGTGAAAAATTGCAGCTGAAATTTTTTGTCTTCCACGATTCGTCATAAAAATGTCAATTTCACGATAAAAAATCTAGAATAAATTCAAAAGATATTGTGAGGTATTTTTTATTATTGTAGGATGGCATCCGAAAACGAAAACAAGAAGTTATTGATGATTTGAATCGTGGCATTAGTGCGAAAACTTACGTTTGTAATGAAGCTAGAAATGAAATTGACAAGCGATTAACATTGACGACTACGGTAAGACTGGCTTGATATTATTACTAATAAAAACAAAACTTTATTGTACGGATGTGCCGATACCAAAAATTTTGCCGATGCCGATTTCAATTTTAGAACACCATGCTTAACAAACGGATAGGATACTACATTACATCATTACATGAAGAGTTAAACCCTAACGATCATAAACGATGATTAATTTTAGAGAACGGTTTATTTCAATTAATTGTTTCAAACACAAATGCAAGAAAGATAACAATTTCCCCATGCAGGCACACTGATCTGCGCCCAAAAATGAAAGTGATAGTATTCTAACTGAGCGTTATGTGCAAAAAGTGTCGGAAAAGAATCGGCAATTTTTTTGCAGGGCCGATGCCGATACTCACGAAAGTGCCGATTGGTACCTATGTCGATGCCGATTAATTGGCACATCCCTACTTAATTGTGCTAATTTGGCAGCTATGGACCTGTTATGATTTGTTGCAACTTTGTATTTAGATTATATTTTGTTATAATTTTGTTTCCTTGCATACATACGTAGTTCTGTGATCTGGAACAACGAGTTATTGTGATATATTGGGGATTTTGCATTTAAATAGCAGTTTAATATAGAGTTATGTTGTACTTTTTGCGATAATCATTCGGCATGCTGGAGTATTGGAACTTAATTTTGATTTTGATTTTCTGCATAGAGGAAAATTCGTCAGAAACATCTGTCTTAGGGTGATGCGTAGACCATTGTAATTTCGCTCGGCAGCGGTCGGTGTCGCACATGAATACATTGTAGTACCACTTAACAATAATATTTGTAAACAAAAGTTTTGACGTGTAGCGTTAGACAACGCCGGAGCCAGCCGCACGACAAGGATAGCGCCACCTTTGGCCGGCTATCTTTCTCAATCCCTTAGAGTAAACCGGACGTGTATTTGCTTACAGATTGAGTTAGCTTGGGATCTGGTCCGTCGGGTTGAAAACGATTATTTGGCAATTGAAACTGCTAATTTGATCGGTAGCATCCCGCAACAACTTCTACAGTGTCACACGCCTCATTGCGACGCTGTACGCTCTGCTGCAAAATTTGACATTTCCGTGCCTACTGAAGCAGCACAGCAATCAGTTTTGAAAACTGTGAAAACGTGAGTTCCTGATGGTTTCGTATTCGTTAACTGTGTATAGAACCTATCAACAGTCAGCACTTGGTTAATTCCCCCCCACAGAAACTTTTACCGTACACATAATGACTGGATTAATGAAGCAGGCTGAGGCTTTGGCTTCGGGGGAAGTTGTGCCATTTATCAAATTAAAATTAGTTTAAGAGAAGTGAACAAGTACCCAACAGTTTACGACAGGACTAGGTAAGGTTGCGCGACTTTTTGATGCCGCTCGGTGCTATATGGTACCATCTCGAAATTTCGCGCCGTGCATATAGGGCAGCGTTTTCGCAGCTATGTTCAACTTCGGCCTCACACATAATGAAGTATTGTTTCCTTGAATACCTGTTGCTGACTGGTGATAGGGGCTGTAACCAGTTAAGTTTAAGGGCTCAAGAGTCGGTAATGACTTGTAAAAGGATTTGGTAGGGGTACATGACAAGCTTTGTTTTTCACGGTCACGTTATGTTTTAAATGTGGTTATGTTAATGTGATATTGTAAAATACTCATATATAGATGTTATTGTAATATGGTACCGATACTTATTATTGACTTGTACGCAATACCAGGGTGCGAACGGATATTCGGTTCCGGTGTAATATCCTTCAAAATACTGATATCCGTATCCGGTTTCGGTATCCGGTATAAACCTACCGGATACCGGATATTTACGGTTGTGGTGCCGAATATCAGAAAACTGAGTTGTTTGCCAGTGATCGTCTTTAACATTTTGCTGCGATTACTTTCCTGGGCAAGCCAAGAAGTTCAAGTGTTGATACGTTTTTGGTTATCCGCAGCAATTATTAACTTTATAACAGACGAAAACCTTGAGCACGCTAAAAATGCGGCTGGAAATTAAATTATTTTAACATACAATATCCTGTTCCTGTTGCGGAAAAATTCAATATCCGCATCCGGTTCCGGTATTCGGTAGATCATTATCCGGTCGCACATTTCACAATACCACAAAAATATTCAATACAAGTTACACGGGCGTAATGCAGTTATTACTTTCGTGTTCTTAAATGTAGCGTCTCTAGGATTCAGTAACCTAAGCGGCTGCTTTTTAATAATCTAATGTAACTTTTTTAATTTGTTCAAGTTTCAATGATTTGCTAACATGAACTCATTTTAGCAAATCTGAATTTTGTAATTCTGAAGTCGTACAGAATATGAATAGTACATAATTATAATTCAGCTTAATTTGTCTGAGAATACAGTAAAGTTTAAAGTATCGGTATGTTTCTAAAAATACCAACACAAATACTCTGGGTTTACCAACACCGGTATCGGTTTAAAACAACTAGTGGGCTCGAATCTACTTTGGGAAATCGCAGCTTCGTTTCATAACTTTTAAGACATGTGCAAGGTTTCTGAGTTTGGGTTTGGCAAATATTTTATTGAGTAAAAATGCTTCAGTTTGGGGCACTGTGTTTTGTTTTAGGCACGTCAGGATTTTGGAAACGAATATTCCCAATGTTTCGATACATCAGTTACAGGTATATATATTATAAATGTATGTGTCAGAGGAACAAGCATTGCTATATTTATTTTGAAAAATTAGATTAAGTTTTAAGGTGATTATTCTGGCACCGAAAAACTTTGTCTATCTATGTCAGGCTATTTTTTGCGTCTCGAATACTGATAGATTTCATGTAGGTTTCAGTTAGTCACTGTCTACTATGTATTAGAGCTACTTCATGGTCTGGCCACAAGTTCAGCGCCGGGAACGGTGCTGACACTTATAATTTGCCGGGGCCTAACCGGGGCCAAAATTTAAAATGTTTGATTTGGTTGACTCTATGCGTCATGATAAACTAAATAAGAATCTGGTGTTTAAATGATGCAAAAACTATAAAATATGTACTTACATTCATTTATGCATTAGACTTTACCATACCATCGTTTCGACTTTGCGTTTTAGTTCTCAACAAAAATATGTTTGTTCAGCTGTGAACGGTAATATCAACAGACTAGAAAACGTTCATTCGTTTAGTAATATACGTTAGCTCTGGTTGGTGCCCTCACCTATAAATTTGTAATTTGAATTTTATAAGTTCGTTATCATCTTCCAAGTTCATTTTTTTCAAAGTTGTTGTGTTGATAGCATTTTTATGTTCCTGTAGGCATTTGCTCAATTCGTACCTCAACAACAACCACAGCCAGTATTTTCTCGTATGCGCGACGTAAGCCCGGCGTCTGTGTCACCTCCGTGTGCCGATTCTACCCCGTCGCCATCACGCGAGTTACCCGGCGACATTGCACCTCCAACATGTCTACCGTATGATCAGTGTGGTCTTTCAACTAGCCACAGTCGTCGATATTCTGGTCCAGAAACTAGTTCAGCAGTTGCTGTGATCAATTCCGTTATCGATGAAGCTACTATTGGGGCTGTTGGTGCTGCTAACGAGATGCGATGTAACAACAGGTGAGACGGAATCAAGCAAATGCGAAATATTTTAATAAATAATTTGAAACTTTACAAAAAATTCAGTTTTTGACGCGCGCACGGCGGCGCTCGGCAAAGAAAAGTATAGTGTAACACTAACGGTTTCTGTCGTACTAACCTTGATCTTTCTGAGGTTGTGGATCTAAAGAAAACTATAACTTCTTTTATAATCGCTAATCAGAATTGTTCAAAATTGTCATTTGTATTGCTTTGTTCAAAAAGTTAAAAATTAAAGCCGATGGCTTAAGTAAATGATTAGAAATAATTTAAGTAAATACTTAGTATGATTTCAGAAACCCAGTCAATTTTATGCTAATTAGGCCATTGCATTTAAACAGTTTAGCTTTGAGGCGTAACACGCTGAAGAATACTGCTTTAGGTTGCTAAGCTAACTAGCCGAGATTCACAAATGACTGATCAAAAAACAATCGGTTTTGTTCTTTGATTGGTAAAGCTTCAACGGCTAAAATATTAGGAACGGTAATAGATAATGGCTGGGTTTTTGAAACCCCTCTTAAGCACACAAGCAACTTAACAAATTTATCGTTTCTAGAACTGTACTTAAGTTAAGCAAATACTGAAGTCACTGACAATATGTTGCGTTGCTGACTACCATTTCAGGCACATTATGTTTAGTCTAGTTAAAACTCTAGAATCATTGCGCCTCCAAACCACAAACAAAATTATAGCTTCCAAGTTACGACAGTGGGTCGCAACTGAGATTTATCTGTTTTTACTTAAAAAGTTTAGTATTTACTTAAGATTTCGGAAACCCAACCAGTGTTATTTTAGTGCCACACATTCTGCGTGGAATTCTCCTTGTCTTGATGCATCCGGAGATCGACAGCCGAAAAAACGCAGTCGTAAAGCTAAGGCTCCGGCGAACCAACCAGCACAACAAACACAGCGTCAGCAACAAAAACAACAACAACAGCAACAACAACAACTACAACTACAACAACAAAAACAGCAGCAGCAGCAGCCGCTACATTCCCCATTGCAGCCTTTGCATGCTAACCAACCGTCAACGCATATTCATGATTTGTGGCCACCATCATTTACTTGTGCTCAAAGTCAAATAGGACCCGCTCATGGTAGCTTTCGAGCGCCAAAACCGAACACTGTTATTCAAAGCAGACCCTTGGACGTGAGCGATCTTGTTAGATCTCAACGGCTTTTGGCGACGGCGACGCGGGGCGCACCGCCGCTGTCGCAGTTACAACAGGTGGCGCATCAGCAGCAGTTGCTACCACAACAGCAGCAACAGCAGCAGCAACTACAACAGCAGCAGCAGCAGCAACAACAACAACAACAACGCCAACAACCACAACCGCAACAACAACCACAACCGCAACAACAACCACAACAACAACCGCAACAACAACCGCAACAACATCAGCTGCACCAACAACCACAACAACATCAACTGCACCAACAACCACAACAACAGCAACAGCAGCAACAACATCAACAACAGCAACAGCAGCAACGACCACAACAACAGCAACAGCAGCAACAACATCAACAACAGCAACAACCGCAACAACAACAACAACAACAGCAGCAGCAGCAGCAACAACATCAACAACAACCGCAGCAACAACAGCAACTGCCACTAGAAAAATACCAACTGCAGCAAAGACTACAACATCATCATCGACAAGAACCACTTATCCAACACCAGGTGTTACTTGACGATCCAGCATATTCTGTACAACAGCTACAACAGCAAAAAATGTCAAAACAACAAACTCAACAACAACAACATATACAACAACAGTTAATGCAACAATATTGTCAACCACAACAGCAACTGCGACATAATCGTCCGGTTCCTACTATGGCAACTCGTTCTGTTGTAAACCCCGCGTCGAGCTCAATTTGTAACGTTACGCCAGCAGTTCTGCTTCACCGTAACCAAATGAAGTCGGATGCACTATGCAGACTTCAGTATCCTAATCTCTACCAGCATGAACAAGAACAGCAGCAGCCGCAGCAACAACAGCGACCACATCATCATCAACAACAACCGCATCCGCAACAACGACAACAAGAACAACAACAACAACAACAGCAAGCAGTACGCCAAACGCAAGAACTACAACAACAAGAACAACAGCAAGTAATACACCAAAGGCAAGAGTTACAGCAGCAACAACTACAACAACAACAGCAGCAGCAACTACAACAACAACAACAACAGCAGCAGCAACAACAACAACAACAACAAGAGCAAAAACAGCAGCTACTACAAAGGGAGGAACAACGGCAACCACAGCAACTGATGCAACAATCACAACAGAATCTGGCACTGGAATATCGATCGCAGTTTCAGGAACAGGAATACAGGTACAAACAACAACAACAACAACAGCGTCTACAACAACAGCAGCAGCAGCAACTACAACCACAGCAACTACAACAACAACAGCAACCACCACCACCGCAACAACAACAACAACAACAACAACAACAACAACAACAACAACAACAACGACGAAAAAACATAACACAACACGATGAATCTCATGCCTGTGAACAGCAGAATTCACGGACTGTCTCTTACGAAAGTTGCGATTTAAGATTGTCAGCCGAACGAAGATACGAACCACAAACTGCCATTCACCTACAGGGTGGTGCCTCAACAGATGGTGCTAGGATTGCAGAACAACGTTGTCGACATAGTGATTTGCCGCAACAACAAGATGTCTTTCAACAATCACCTGGAACTGAATCAGCTGAACCCAGACGGGCTGTTCTCAAAGCCGAAGGTAAGTAATTTGAAAACAGCTCTTTGCATTCAAAAAATATGATATGGGCTATTCTATATCTGACTGTATCATAAGAGATTCGGACACTTTTGTCAGTTAGTGTTGGGTGTATTGAGATCGTGAATCTAGCCAATCGTAATTTATGAATGTTAGCACAGTTTTCGTATTTTAGTTTGTTCTACTTACAAATTGAGTTTGAGATCCGTAGCTACCGCAGTTCGCTTGTTTGAAAATGGGTTACTTACTGGTCATAGGTAATACCTCAAAATTAAAATGTCCATCTAAATTTGCAATTATTGAAAATAGTTTTCTGACTGAAAACTGGTTAAAGTTAACTATTTTTCGGACTGAAAGCAATCTAAATTTTGTTGCAAACGCTTTTTACTGCAGTGTAACAATGATTAGAGATATAATTTTTTGAGCTTATTCAATTTTCAGTGGGATGTTCAAACGCTGTTCAGTGTACAAACGCGAATTTTTTGCCTCCGAGCAGTGCTTTTCGTCGAACGGATGGGACGGTGAGCAATATCCAAACTAACTCAAATGATCACTCGCTGCCAAGAATGGCCAGCAACGGAATTATGGCTGGTCACTCACTCAAAACGGAACCAACGGATGCCCATACAGCATCAGACTCTCGAGCAACGATCACAGGCGAATCGCCTTTTGATAGGACTAGAATTGCTATGTCTGCCCAATCCTTATCTGTTAGCAGGGCCGAAGCTCATGGCGTATCATCTCTGAGCGAAGTGACAGCTAGCCAGTTCGAGTCGTCTATGGGCAGTACTGTAGCAACGTCTAGTCAGTTACGGCCAACCGTGGCGACGACCAACAAAACGGACCAATCAGAATCAAGAACGATTGGCGATGCGACGCGAGCGGACCAAAGAGAATCGAGAATGACTTGTGATGCGACGCCAACAGACCAATCAGAGTCGACATCGTCGGGCGCTGTCATAACAACTAGCCAGTCAGAATCAACACCGCCGTTTCCTTGCAGCTTGGCATACCTATCACCAGCTAGTAATGACGATGAGTTTACGAACGGTGTGTCCGCGATTGACTTAATGGCGTTGGATGGTCTGGGCGCTGTTGATGATGCGCAAAGTGGCGACGGGAGCAACACGGATCAGAATTTGGAGTCAAGCCAGCAACGTTCAGTGATGTCTGACGGATCCGAAAATGCACAGGCTACCCCACGTATAAAGGTCACCAATAATTCATCCGTGTCGAATTCAAATTTGGACTCTGAAATGATTTCGCAACAACTCAGTATGATTTGTGATCATGCTATGACCCAAGGCGAAGAGCCAGGTGTACCTGTTGCCCCAGTATCTGGGATTGAAGCCTGGAATGAAAATGTAGGTGCAGTCGTGTCTTCTGATTGTCGAGAAGAAAGTGGCCCATTGCGAACACAGGGTCTGAGAGATCGAGTGATAGATGGGTCTGGTGCTACTGCAACTACTAATCATACTCAGCATGTATCCAGAGACCATAATTGTAGTACTCGCCGTGATCCGGAAGGTGCTGAAAGTGCAGAAGCGGCTATAACAGCGGTTGGGACTCCGGAGATTGACGAAATTAACGCTCTTGATTTAATGGACGAGTTTGGTTCGCCGATAAGCCCGGCAGGATTTAATGCGGCGGACAAGGAGTATTCGACTGGCGAAGTAGGCAATCAGAACGCGTCTGACGAAGTAGCCATTGAGAGTGCGCCTGGCAATGTAGCCAAACAGAATTCGTCTGACGACGTTGGTGATCAGAAAGTATCTGGGGATGTAGCCCACCAGAATGTATCTAGCGAAGTAGCGTGTGAGAATGCATCTGTTGACGCATCCAGTCAGAATATATCTGGCAAATTAGGCAATCAGAAAGCGGCTGGCGAAGTACCCGATCAGAATGTGTCTGGCGAAGTAGCCCGTCAGAGTGCGTCTGGCGAGGTATGCATTCAGAAAGTGTCTGGCAAAGTAACCCAACAGAACGAATCTAGTGAAGTAGCCAATGAGAACGCATCTTTAAACGTATCCAGTCATAATATATATTATAGCGACGTAGTCAATCTGAAAGTGACTAGCGAAGTATCCAATCAGAATGCGTCTGGAAAAGTGGCCAGTGAGAGTGCGTTTGGCGAAACAGGCAGTCAGAAAGTGTGTGGCAAAGTAACCCACCAGAATACATCTGGCAAAGTCAGTGAGAATGCATCTTTCGACGTATCCAGTCAGAATATATCTGGCGAAATAGCCAATCAGAATGCGTCTGTCAAAGTAGCCAGTGAGAGTGCGTCTGGTGAAGTAGACAATCAGAAAGTGTGTTGCGATGTAACCCTCCAAAATGTATCTGGTGAAGTAGCCAGTGAGAATGCATCTTTCGACGTATCCCGTCAGAATATATCTGGCGAAGTAGGCAATCTAAAAGTGACTGGCGAAGTATCCATTCAGAATGCGTCTGGCAAAGCAACCAGTGAGAGTGCGTCTGGTGAAGTAGACAATCAGAAAGTGTGTGGCGATGTAACCCTCCAAAATGTATCTGGTGAAGTAGCCAGTGAGAATGCATATTTCGACGTATCCAGTCAGAATGTACCTCGCGAAGTAGGCAATCAGAGAGCGACTGGCGAAGTAAGTAATCAGAATACGTGTGGCGAAGCAGCTAGTGAGAGTGCGTCTGGCGAAGTAGGCAATCAGAATGTGTCTGACGAGTTAACCCGCCAGAAGGCATCTGGCGAAGGAGCCAATGAGAATGCAACTTTCGACGTATCCAGTCACAATATGCCTGCCAAAGTAGTCAATCAGAATACGACTGGCCAACAGGCCAATCAGAATGTGATTGGCAAGCTAACTAATCAGAATAAGTATCAAAATGCTAAAGTGAAATTAGTCGGGCAGATAGCGTTTGGCGAAGTAGCCAATCAAAATACGCCTGGCAAAGTAGTCGATCAAAATGTGTCTAGCGCCGCAGCCAGTCAGAGTACCTCTGACGGATCAGGCAATCAGAATATGTCGGGCCAGATAGACAATCAACGTACGTTTGACAAAGTGGTCGATCGGAATGCGTCTGCCGCAGAAATCACTCAGCATGCGCCAATCAAAGTAGCCAATCACGTTTCTTCTGCCAAAGTAGCCAATCAGAATGACTCTAGCAAATTACCGTTGCAATCGACTAGTGCTGAGCATCTTGAAAGCTCGAGGACTGAAGAAGATGTAGTAAACAATTCCAGTTCAAATGGCATGCAGTCTGGTTGTGAAAACACCAATTTGGCAAGTAATCAACCGCAGCGAAGTATTATAACCATGGAAAATGGCAAGGCTACGCCTAATCCAAGCTCTGATCATTTGAGTGATACAACCGATGGAGATTGTGAAAACAATAGCGGCATAGAGTCTGCAAGCATCAACAATGGAAATGGGAATGATTTGCCAATACCATATAGCTCATGCGGGCGCAAGACAGCGCTGAGTGTGTGTACAACGGTGCGTGCCTTTGAAAATGGTGTGCAAATCGAAAACGGTAATGAAAATGAAATTTCAATTGACCTTGAGGATGGAAGGAGTGTGGCGGACGGTTGTGGTCCGTCTGGACTGCAAATAGAATCGTGCACAAACGGACAGTCGGAAGTACAGAATGAAAACGACACGGGTGCATGCTTGACTGCTTCTTCAGATAGTAGAATGCCCGAAGCGATTCCTAGCCAATCTGAGGGTAGGGTTGATGAGGGTGTGGTTCTGACAGAATGTAGGAATCGCAATTTTGGCGGTGACTCTGCACTGAGAGGATGCAATAGCTGGAATTCAACTGATGAAGCAGGCCCCGTTGCTCAGATTTCAGACGACTTAGATCTCGCAAGCGCCACTAGTGGACCTAGTGATCAAATTAGTGAAAATTGCCCAAAGAGTTCTCTAGAGGAGAGCAGTTGCGAAGTAAATGTTACTGCTGTTGAAGGTAGCTTTTTGGACAAGATCTTAGAACCTGGAGAAAATGAAGATGTAATCGAAAATAGGTGTCGAGAGAAAGATTCGACAAGTACAGAGGCTGATACTAGCGCGCGATCTGTTAGTCCTTCGCCTGCTGTGGATAAAGGCCTGATTCATTCTGTGTCGGAAACTTGTCTGGAAAAATCCTCCGGAAGCGAAGGTGGTGGATCTACTGGAGTAATAGAGGACTGCCAAACGTATTCCGAAATTGAAACTTTTTTGAATTCTGAAAGTGACAATGGAATTGCGGATAGTGAAATCCAGGAAACATTTAACGATGGATGTTATGAAATTGGTACCTTAGAATTTGCAATGACTGAACGCGAAACGAATGCGCCTGCTGAAGTAGCCAATAAAAATACGCCTGGTGAAATAGCCAATCTGAATGTGCCTAAGGATATAGCTATTCATAAACCATCAGTCGAAGTAGCCGATGAGAAGGCGCCTGGCGAATCACGCAACCAGAATGTGTCTGGCGAGGTAGCCAATCAGGGTGCAAGCCAAGGTCAGATATCGGAATCAGCGAAGTTGGATCGGAATTCACGTTCTATGGATGATGCTAATTTGCAACAAACAGAGGATTCCATAGGCAGTATTATGTGTAAAAATAGAAGATATAACTCGTATGAAGGGACAAATTCTGAAGTCGCGACTATAACTCAACAAAGCGATAGTCGAGTGAAGATAAGTCGAAATCCAGCTATGTTATCACCAGTTTCACCATGTTTTGACGGGTTTTCAGAGTGCGATATTGATCGTAATGTCGGCACTGCTGAACAAGGGCCAAGGTTTTGGTCAGAGGAGCGAATTGGTGACGCTATAGTGCAATCGGCGGCGTTTGGTTCAAAGCCTAGAAGACCCGGCTCAAACATTTCTAGAAGAGCATCAGATAGCAACCTGAGGTTCAGCCAGCGTTCCCTGGACACTGTTGTCTATAACTGTGCGTTTAAAGCGGCCGAAGCTGAACTCGACGCCGTTAGCATTGAGCTACCCAATCGAGAGCGTCTTTGGTTAGAAGTATCCAGTTGTCAGTCTAATGCTTTGGCCAGTTATAGCTCTGGAAGTGCCAGTTTGCCTGATATTTTGGATCTGGCTGGAAGCAGTAATACCGGTCCTCGCAAGCGTAGCGTTGGAAATTATCTTCTCGATCTAACCACTTTTGGTCAGCGCAGCAGCTGCAATGGTGAAGCACTATTGAGCCCAGGTGTCTTGCCAGCGGACTGCCATACGTTGTCTCAAGCAACGCATGATCGTGAGCTAGAGAATCCCGCTTCGCCTTCAGACGTCGGTAAGCTAGTTTCTCTAACTCAGGCAACATTTGAAACTGATGCTGGATTCTCTGTTCAGGCGACAACTGGTAGAAAACTGCCTGACGAAACTGAAGAAAATTTACCTCAGGTTTTAGCTACCAGCCCGCTGTGGCCTTCTTGTCAGACGTCAACTGGCAACCAGCTGAATGATCAACCTGAAGTTTTTGATCTGAGGAGTGCTGATAGCCAGTGGTCTTTCCAACCTGAACCTTCGGCACATGTGACGGCTGCCCTACATCAGTGCCCTCCCTCTCGTGGTTCAACAAGCGACAATCAGCTGTTTGATCAAACTCAAGCTTTAGACCAGTCGAGACCGGATAGTCAGCTACCAGCCCAAGCAGGAGCATCAGCTAAGCATAAGCAGCCTTCTCTCGGCCAGGTGTCAACTGACAACCAATTGATGTTTCGGTATCAAGAAACAGCAACAAACCAATTGACAACTGAACAAGAGAAGACAGTTTATAATTCTCAAAAGACAGCTACCTGCCAGCCACTGCCGGCACCAGCTAGTACCAGTCAAACGTCGGCCATTGACCACTCGGGGTCGCAAAATTCTCAAGATACCAATTTCGGTTTTGAACGCAATTCGTTTGATGTAGCCACGGCGCTGTTCGCGAATCCCAAACGCGTATTAAGTGATGCTTACTTCGCGACACAAATGGCTGTCATCGATCAAGAACGCGCCAGGCGAGCGGCGGCTGCACCGGGTCGCGTTCTTGATGAACTCGACTTGGGCAGTTCGGAGTCGTCTTCGCCGACGCTGGAAGACTGTTCTTCTCAAGCTGGAGCCAAGACCAGCTCTGGAGGGGACGTACAGGCTGGCGAAGTAGCAAGCCAGTCGAAACCCAAAGAAAACGTCAGCAGTGACCGTAAAGGCGCTGTGCCCTGTAGGAAGCAGGAGTTGCCCAAGGTCGCACTAACTGGAGAGACGCTCAGACATCCCCAGCAAGAAGCTACAACATACCACGATACGTCTAGATGCAGGATTGAAGGCAGTGAGTACATAGCTAATAGCCCGTTGCAGTTGAACAAAGGCAAAGAATCGGTCACTGTGGACACGCCTGGATCCCGAAATTCAACAGATAACACGTGTAGGGCTATTGGTATGTTAGATATCCCTCGTTTAGTGCTGGCGTTAGATCGAACAAATGTGGTGCCTAAAACATCAAATGCGTCATTGCAATCTCCTCCGTATGTTGGACCTCAAAATGTTGCGTCATCTCCAAATTTAGCTGGAACGGAACTTCTGGGGTCACCTCCCTATACGGGTCCTCAGAATGTTGCAAGGACGCTTGATGAACTGTCATCGTTCAGGACTTCGGCGGATGATGCGGTTTCGATAAATTCGGCAAGTGGTATGGTACGACCAGAAAGCAAACGCAACTTGGCCTTTAAGGAGTGTGACCACAAACAGAGCAAGCGTAGTGGTTCTGTCAAGAAAAAATTGGTCCAGCGGAAATCATGCAGTGATGTCACCGTAACAGTGGAAACTAACAAAGACAGTTTAGCGCAGGATAGGTCAAGGCTTGAAGAAGCGAAACCTCAATATAATCTGAAAAGACCTAGGAGTGTATCACCAGCAGAAGTAGAAAGTTGTTCTTCTAGTGGCGGCAATGTTGGGGTCGACGAAAACGATTATTCTGAGGAAATGGACAGCGGTGGTTGTCGTAGTCCACGAAGTAAGACATACGAAAGTGGGAAGACTCGAAAAATTACGGCCAATAAAAAGTCAACAATGAAACGTAGCGATAAGCATGGCTTGAAATCTAGGAATGGCATGAAATTGACCGAAACGACTACCGGTAAGAATCAGTCTTCTGATGTTGAAAATGACCAAGTACCGAAAACAAAAAAGCCTAAAAAATTGAAACGGTTACAAATTGGAACAAACCCTGCGGTGAGAAGTCACGGGGATTGTGCCCAAACGACCGACCGCAAAAACGTCCCTGGAGCTCCTACGAATTCTGTAGGTGATCCCGGAGGTCAAGGTAAATTATCCGGGTCGAAGTTGGCTAACAGCAGCCAAGGTCCTCGTGTTCGAGAACACAGCGAATCGCGCAGTCTTTCGCCTGTGGTATCTACGTCAGATCACACTGATGTTACAGGTTGCAGAAAACTGAATACATCGTCTGATAAAGCGAAAAAATTAAGAGATGGTGGAAAGAGTGGCTCCGACTTAGGAAAGACGCTAAAAGCTAAGAAAACAAGCCCACCGAAGAGTGTTTCTTCTAGTTCATCGAAACTTGCGAAACAAAAGACTAAATTCAGCAAATCAAAATTTAAAAAATCACTTTCAGATCGTGTGGAAACTTCTAGTCTCGACAAGGAATATAACAATAACGGTGGCAAATTGAAATTGTCCAAAAAGTCCGTGATCTCAAGTTGCGAAAATGGTGGCGAAAGCAAAAACGTTTTTAATTCGAAGGCAGCGAGAAAATTGTTGGCATCAAAGTCGACAACAGGTACTGCGAAGAAAATAGAATCGGATCAAGTTCACGCTAAACGAAATGACATAGCTACGACTAATCTAACTACGATGCCTTTTGTTCCGTTAACAGGGAGCTCAATGCCAAGTGATTGCTCGAATGCTGCTGATTTCACTGTGACGTCAATGCTTAACGGCAGCAGAACCACGGTTTCCGAAGGCATTGCACCGAGTCAATGTCCATATTGCAAAAAAGTGAAATCAAAAGGGAATATGGCAAGACACAAGCGTATTTGTCGCCAAAGACCAGAAGTTTTATCAAATGGATCAAAGGACGAGCGAAAAATGCCGGCCACAGCATCATCATTAACAACAACAACATCAACAAGAACAACATTTGCGGCAGTAAAAACATCTGCGAAAGAAAGGCTGGCAACAAAAATGGATACGGTGTCGAAAACAAGTGTGGCAACAACAACAACAGCAGCAGCAGCAGCCAAAATAAAACCGTCTGTTGCAACAACGAAAGCAACTACTTTAACAGGAACAACAACAAAATATACGGCATCAATAGTTGGAACTGTGGCAACAGCAGAAGGAACTGTGTTGGAAGATGCTGTAAGCGCACCGACAACAGCAATTAGAGTAACAACAACAACAACAACAACAACAACAACAAGAACAACAACACCACCAACAAAAACATCACCACCACCACCAACAACAACAACAACACCGCCACCGCAACCACCAACTACAACAACAACAATAACAACAACAACAGCAGCAGCAGCAACACCACCACCAACAACAACACCAACAACAACACCAACACAAACAACAACACCAACACAAACAACACGAACAACAACAACAACGGCAGCAACAGCAACGACTGCGATAACAACAACAACAATTGCAGCAATGGTAACGTCAAATAATGCAACAGTACCAATAGATATATTGTCGAAAATATTGACATCTGGAATAGTTGTGAAACCGAAAAATTCAGCAATGAATGTAAGTTCAACAGCAGCCGTAACAAAAGCTGGTATACCATCCGTCACCGACGAAACAACTTCAACGTTGAAAAGAATCAAAAATTCTGCACTGGCGGAGAGTACGGAAGCTTTAGCAACCCGAGTACTACAGACAGAAGGTTCACCACGCTCAACTGAATCACTCAAAGAGAAACGAATGCAAACAAGTTGTACAATGACGACAGCTGGAACTAAGGCAGGATTTGCGAAGCGGACCGGGAAACTAGCGATTATAACAAAAACAACAACCATGACAACAAAAACAACATCACTGCCAACGAACACAACAACAATGTCAACAACAGAAACAGTAGCAAACACAGCAACGCTACCGAAAACAACAACAGCAACCGTTACTGCTAGAACAGCAATTGCAATAAACACAGCAGCAGCAGGAACAAAAACAACAACGACAACAACAACGAAGTCAGTAACTGAAACACATAATTCTTCGCGTCGAAATTCAGTCTCAATAGCAGTCGCAACTCAACATGATTTTGACGGCAAATCTAAAGTTGGGACTGACGTTAGAAAGGCATCGGTCGTTGTTCAAACCGAGCTACTGAAGAGGGTTGTAGCATTGAAATCAGCAACCGCGAATGATTTCTCTCCCAGTGATGATAGCTCTAGGGATCATCAGTTTTGGAGGGGGTCTATGAGTTCTGTTAGGGGCCCAGGGGCGGGTGGTATCTATGCTGGCAGTGATAGCGAATTACCTGATATGCTACGGGTACGATGTTCGAGCCAGGTTGCCAGGATTGGCTGTGGGTTAGCAACAGGTAATCAGCAAGTGGGAGAAAGCGGAACTCAATCTGATGGTAATCTGGAACCTAGCAGACTAGGTGCTCGTAGGTTTTCCGATAGTCGCACTGCTCGTGCCCGAGATGATAAACGCGGTGAAAAGGATTTGGACGAACCTAATAAGGGTATCCTTGATCAGAATAGTGGCGGCAATGTTCGAAAACGGAAACTTGGATCGGATTTCTATAGCGATCAGCCGTGTTCTAGTAGAAAATTTGACTCAGCGAATGTTGGGAAATTAGTTTCTGTCCCCTCAGCATCGGCTAGCGGTAATTGGATATCAAAGAAAAATCCCGATTTGGCAAATGACTTTAGTCCCGAAAGTCATATGGATTCAAGGCTAGCAGCAGTTGAGGATAGATTGGCTTCTCGACGACCGTCTACTACAGCTACTACCTCAGGTTTGTTGAGATTTGAAATCGCCGAACGTGAAAATGGAACACAACCTATGGATCAGAGAAAGAGCCAAATCACATCACGACCCGCAACTGCTACCTCAAATTTGTTTGGATTTAACACCGCTGGGAACGGAAATGGAATACAGCCAGTAGTGTTGAAAACTGGCCCACAAGCTGAACTTGGCTTACCACCTGTGAATTCGGTGGGTGAGCTGGACAAGCAAAATCCTGAGCAGTCCGCGGTTCAATGTTCGGTTTGTAGAACCAACGCCGGTGTCGTGACAAGCGAGCCACTTATTCCTTGCGTCAACTGTCAGAGACAGTATCACTCAAACTGTCATGTTCCGAAGATTGGCAACGTTGTGTAAGTTTGGTCTTTGATGTTTACTTACATTCCAATCGTTTGCCGTGTCAAAATTTTTTCAGTTCCAGTGTCTAACCAAAATGGGGTTATACTTTTTGACGGTTTTAATGCTGTCCTGCATTGTGCGGTGCCGTCCGACTCCCCGGCGTCGTTCGACACTGTACGCCAGCATACATGAATTGCCTCATGGCACCACATAACAATTTTGTAGATAAATATTTTAACTATCGGCACCCTACCGAAGCAGACCGCGCTGTACGGCAAGTACAGCGCCACCCTAACCTTCTACAGTACTCAGCTCTGGCTTAGATCTGTTGACACGTTTTTAATAAGCTGATGCAATTTTGCAACATCGGCATCTTTTAAAAATGACCATTCATGTTTACTGTCGTTATCGATTAGTTTGTTTCACGTTTTGTTTATTTCAAATTACAAATTTTTAAGTATAAAAATTAGCTGAAACGATCTAAAATTACGATGTGAAGTTTATTACATTCTTTGTTTAATATTTTAGTGGACCGTATGTCTGTGGCTTGTGTCAATCAATTGCGCCCAAAGTGCCGGATCGAACCAGTTCAGCTCCTGGAAAGCGACAGCTTACTGTGTCGGAAAAAATGGTAATTTATTTATTTTTTGTGTTGTTTTTAATAGAGATGCCCAGGGGCCTGACTCCGGCATCTGGGCCTTAGGTCTCGGTTTCGGAGCCAACGATTGGGCCAAATCTTTAATCCAATCTATACTTGACTGGATGCGTCTTGAAAAGATGGTGAATAATTTGGTGTTTGGGTCATGCAAAAACTTTATAAAATATGGTATTTAAATCATTCTTACGTTACAGTATATCAAATAGCAAGGTTTAATTCGAATCAACGTTTCATTTTTCATGCAAAAACATTAATCTCTAATAGTATACGGATATTTTAACAAAACAAAATTAAATTTTACAGAATACTATTAAAAATTTCGATGCATCTTTAAAATTAAAGAAGGCCTGGTCAATATTTGCGTGCCTATGTGTTGGCAGAAAAATAAAACATCTTTGAAACTTTTATACTTAGATAACCCTTTCCGCTTCCGTTATTTTGATCACTATCTGTTTTCGTTATTTTTACTATCGATTTTCACCCTGCTGGTTGGTACCGGTCATGGTGCCGGGATCAAGGTCGAAGCCACGGCCCTGTAAAAATTCCGGCCCAGAGGCAACTCTAGTTTTTAATAGTGTAGCAACTAAATTTTTCAAGAAACAATATGTAGTAGTTTTTGATTTGACTTATCTTTTTGATATATTTTGTCAATACAAATGCATAATAACCGTAAATGTGGTTTAATTTGAAGCTTACCGTATCAGTAACAGACCAGGATTCAAACGCTGTAATATGCGTTCCAACCAACTTTTTTAATTTTAGACCATGCACGAGAAAAATATTGAATTTTTATAATAGGCGTGGCGACGGCTGTTTTTGTTTATAAGTTAAAATTAAGAAACTAGGTAAAACCTTATTTTAATAGATTTTTTAACATAGAGTGTTTTTGAAATGCCAATTTTTTGGTGTGGCGCTTATTGACAAAAATAGTTGTGGAATTTTGGCTTTCTATGTTCGTTAATTACACTTCTTTAACAATTACATAGTTTGAAATCACCCATTTTAGTAGAAGTTATTTTTTTAATAATATTTTGGTATGGAGTTGTTTTCAAAAGCAAACGGTTTTACGTGTGTTATTGTTGGCAAAAGTTTTTATAAATATGAGAATGATTTTAAAACTTTGTTGCTAATATTTTAGCTCGCGCAACGTATTTTGATGGAACTGTTGTGTCATGAAGAGTCGATATATTTTCAACAACTCTGTGACACCGAACTGTATTCAACCAAAGTTAAAAATCCGATTGGATTCAACCAAATTAAGCAACGTTTGTCCGAACGTCAGTATCCGAATTTGAATGATTTTCTCGAAGATGTCACTACGATGTTGCATAGTTGCCAGGCGCTCATTCAAGTAAGTGACAGTCTGACCTTATCGAAATCGAATAGTGTGATTTTTATAAAAATGGAAGACAAACGGATGGCAATGTTTTTCTGTTGGATGTTAAAATCGAAACCGGATTGGCGTCAATATTTTGGTGTAAATGACAACCTATGTATTGTTTACCTTTCGCTGTGTCTGGGTGCAACTGGATTTCCGGTTCCGACAAAAAATTGACGTCTGACCTCGGAATTCTATGTACATTGTCGGATATTGATTGCTGATAGGTCTATGTTCGTTTGTCTTAACTTTCGGAAAAACTGTGACAAAGTTATGTGTTATTGATAATGATAACTTTTGTAGTTGTACTGGGGGTCAGAAACTTCCTAAATAAACGACTTACGTCGTGTAGCTAAAAGTATTAAAGCCAATCACATATGATTTATAGAATTTTGTCAGATTAATTTTACTCTTTTGTGTCGTTTTGCTTGTAAATTGTATTTATTTATATTTTGTTTTATTTTGCAGCGCGAAACGAACAATACATCAACGAAGAGTCGTTATTATGATTTCTATGAGACAACAGTATTACAGTTACTTCCCGATAAATACGCGAAAGTGGTGAAAAAATTTCATGCTCCAATGAAACAGTCAGTGCTAGTCGACAATCAGATTCAAACAGACCGGACAAAGAATGTATCAGCATGCGTGGAAAAGAATATTTCTTTTGATTCAGGTGCCAGTGGCCAACATGTTATTGATGATTTGTTTACTGACCAAATAGATAGACCCACACTGGTGCTGAATCCACCAAAAGTTGAAGTTTTCGATGAAGAATACACTGGGATTGCGGGCGCTGCTGCCAGTAGCAATGGTGGCTTAACTGGCAGATCTCTCCACACAAACACTGCTGACGAGGAGGGTCTAAACTCTGGTAGCCAGGTAGAGCAAGGAGTGACCAACAACGAACCCATTGCAGAGGGCGTTGAGATTTCTAACCAGCCAAACGAGGCCTTTATCGCAATGGACAGGACGGATGAAAGGCAGGTTCTGTTTCCGATAGCACCAGAGGTAACTGCGGTTGCCCAGCCGAGTGATACCGAGTGGTATGTACCTGCCATGCCGCAATCAGAAACAGGTACTGTAGCCGGTCCGAGCAATAGCGTCGAGTCCTTACCTGCGACGCTACCGCAAGGCACAGCTGCTGTAGCTGTTCTGAGTGATAGCGTAAGGTCCATACCTGCTACGCAAGAGCCAGAAACGTTTGCCGTTCTAGAAGGCCGCGCAAAGTCAGTACCTGCCATGCCAGTGCCAGAAGTCGTTGTAGAAGGCAGCACGACGTCTGCACCTGCCTTGCCTGAGGTAGACATGGCTACGGCAGCCATTTGTAATGACATCGCCAACGCGATTTCTGATCCGGCGGAACCAATATCTCTTACGCCCGCAGCAGCGACAAGCGACGAGAACGATGTCATCGAACTCGGAACGAGGGGAGGCGACGAGCTCGCGGCAACAACACTTCATGCGGCTGCTAAACGTCGCCGGCTGTTGCAACCGAAAGTTATCGATTTGGTTGGCGACGACGACGGCAACGTGAGCGATCAATCAGATCAACGAACGATTACGCTTGAATCGCCATCGGACGACGAAACCAACAGTGGCGACTCGGCGCGAGATAGTTGTGTTGAAGTCGACATAGATAACCAGTCTCTTGTTGAATTTGTTGTCGACAACGTTGCTGAGGTGTCGACGTCAATGAATCGGCCGACGGATACTGCCGCGACAGGAGCTGCCACTGGTTCGTCAGCATCCAGGTCTAAGAATCGCCAGTCGATAGCTTCCGGTGATGATTCGGAACGTCTGACGACGTCGCGATCTGTCACTGCTGGTATTCGCACAGCGACTCCAGATGTGGCGTCGACGACGAAGCAACGATTGACGCCGAGCGGGCGTGAGGAGTCGTCGACTGTTCCATCGTCGCCCGTGGATTCGACCAGTCGATTACAATCTAAACGAGTTGATGCCAGCGGTGCAACCGCGGAAGTTTGCAGCGATTCGCGCGAAAACGATGCGTTGACGACTCGAGACGAGGATCCCGAGCGTCACCGTGGGCATGGCCCGAAATCACGCGGCAGCAAGAAGGTCGGCTCTGACGACTCGTCGCGTAAAAGTTATGGGCGCGCCTGTATTGACTCGTCGAGTCGCCGTCATCGCGAGCGTCGCGACACGGCGTCGAGTCTCAGCTCCAGTCAAAGCGATTGCGCAACGCATCGGTCGAAGTCACGGTCGCGACACAGTTCGAAAGATCACGAGAGTCGTCGGCAGAGTTCAAGAGATCGTGAGGGTCATCAAAAAAGTTCAACTAATTTAGAGTCTCGTCGGCAGAGTTCAAAAGATCACAAGGGTCCTCAGCGTAGTTCAAAAGAGCGCGGCAGATGTGAAAAGGGCTCAAGAGATCGCGAGGGTCATCAGGATTTTTCAAGAGATCACGAGCGCAGGCGACAAGGTTCAAAAGATCGCAAAGGTTGCCGGCATGGTTCAAAAGACCTTGAAAGTCATCGACATTATTCGAGAAATCGTAAGGGTCGTCGGCATGGTTCAAAAGATCTCGAAGGTCGCCGGTATAGTTTAAAAGATCGGGAAAGTCGTCAGCAAAGTTCAAAGGATCGCGACTGTCGGCAAAGTTCAAAGGATCGCGACGGCCGCCGGCAAAGTTCAAAGGATCGTGACGGCCGCCGGCAAAGTTCAAAGGATCGTGACGGCCGCCGGCAAAGTTCACAAGATCACGAGAGTCGACTTCACCAGGCAAGAAGCAGCGAAGTATTAAGAGAAACATCCGACGATTCATGCGACGATGAGTCCCAGCGGTCACAGCGGTCAACTGAGTTGCAAAACCTCTGCGGGTCAGAGCGACTGAAGTCGGCTCAGATGAGTGAGAGTGGGTCGACTCAGGAAACAAGTCGTTTGGCGGAAACCTCATCTGAACAGCTATCTAGGAAAGACTCTGAAGATGCAGTCGATGATAATATGAAGTCAAATAAACGGAACGGTGAAATCAAGAAAAAGAATGAAAGACAACAACAGGGCAAAACAATCAATAAATCTCAGTCAATTGACGATTTGCTTTCGAAAACTGTGTATTGTCCAGCACAATACCAACAAAGTGGAAATAGTGTTCGGACACAACAAGTACCTCATGTAAGCCCTGTTGCTTCCAATGATATTTATCAGTTTAATGCGTCTTTCGCTAGCCCGCAACACCAGACACAAGAAGTTGCTGACCGGAGTCGACATGGAATTTGTGGTTGGGATCAACGGTATTTGTCGCCTGGGCAACCTACTTATCCCACTGTGCAGTCGTATGGTGCAATCCAGCCACAGATTCAGTTTCCAAATTCTAAATTTTTAAATTCTTTCAATTCTCAATATTTAAATTCTATAAATGTACATGTTTTACAGTCAGAGCAGTCGCAGCCGAACGCATGGCGGGGACATTCAATTATTCGTAATCCACCTGTTTTGGGTAGAAGACAGCCTGCTTGGTTTGATGCGGAAAGCCAACAGCGCAATCTCCAAAATTGGCGTGAGAGCTACGGATATGGAGCATATGGTGGTCATGGTAGTGGTGGTTATAGTACCTATAGGTAGCGATATTTAAGATGTCATATCGTTTCAACGCGATAGTGTTTAGATTTTTCTGCGATGGAACATCGATTTGTTAGCTTCAATATTGATAGATTGGTTGATAGCATGGACCTGTAGTGTGTGCGTGATTGCTGGCAGAGAAAAAGTTGCATTTTATATAATGTGTTTAGCAATAATTATGCTTGTTCGTTGTTCTTCATAGAATACGAGGGCAATCTGTGAAAAGTTTGTCTCAGGAAGTTGTACTACAGTGAGTTATATATGGGGGCCTTGTGTTTGTTTTTGTGCTAGTTTTGATATAACGGGCATATTAGTATATTATGATATATTATTCATGGTGCGTATTCAAAATATTGGATCATTGATTGAACTGGAAGAACACTCTGTCTGAGTACATGATTTTAGTTTTTCTCTACGACTGTACCACTCGTAGCATACATTCAGGCTCGTAGACAGCTCGACATGCTAGAGAGACAGGGTGTCAAAATAATAATAATAAGGAGTATTCGCTAAGGTGCCGTGAATTACAAGCTTGGTTGACGCTTTTTTCAGGAGACGAAAAGTTTTCTAGTTGGCTGGTCTGAGCCTCACCTGTCCAGGCTACCTTTTTATACGGGTTGCTTATACGTATATAAATGGACCCAGCAGATAATTGGCCCGTCTGTGTGGCACAATGTTTGTTCTTAGGGAGATGGATCTTTAATGCTTGAAACTTTAGAACGAATATATGTGCTAGATTTTTATTGCTTTATACGCACGGTTCAACTCTTGTCTTTCCAGCTGGACGTAAGATTGGATTTAAATTTGGTGTCTACTTACTTATTTTAATATACTTGTGTATCGTTTTATCAGGGTGCAACCGGAATTCCGATTCGGAGTAGAATTCCCATTCAAAACGAGTTCCGATTTCAATTCCGATTGCACGGTCAATCGGAATCGGAATTTTGAAATATTAATTTTAATCTTACTTGTGATATGTTGCATAAATATTCTCTTGATCTTAACATCTAAACGCACATAAATAACTACGGCTTTTTTCGAAAATAGCAATAATTGATTGTAGTTTAGCTTTACAGAACCAAAAAAACTATCGCCAATTTGTTCATGCGATATTTCTGAAAATCTTTGCCAGCCAATAGACACTCTAAATCAATATTATATTTGTTAATACAAATAATCTGTATAGTCGCAAAATCTGTATTATTCCGATTCCGGTATACATTATGCTGTTCCGATTCCGGTATAAATTCTGCTGTTCCGATTCCGGTATAAATTCTGCTGTTCTCTGATTCCCGTATAAATTCTGCTGTTCCGATTCCGGTATAAATTCTGCTGTTCTCTGATTCCCGTATAAATTCTGCTGTTCCGTTTCCGGTATAAATTCTGCTGTTCTCTGATTCCCGTATAAGTTCTGCTGTTCTCTGATTCCCGTATAAATTCTGCTGTTCTCTGATTCCCGTATAAATTCTGCTGTTCCGATTCCGGTATAAATTCTGCTGTTCTCTGATTCCCGTATAAATTCTGCTGTTCTCTGATTCCCGTATAAATTCTGCTGTTCCGATTCCGGTATGAATTCTGCTGTTCCGATTCCGGTATAAATTCTGCTGTTCTCTGATTCCCGTGTAAATTCTGCTGTTTCGATTCCGGTATAAATCTGCTGTTCTCTGATTCTCGTATAAATTCTGCTGTTCCGATTCCGGTATAAACTCTGCTGTTCTCTGATTCCCGTATAAATTCTGCTGTTCCGATTCCGGTATAAATTCTGCTGTTCTCTGATTCCCGTATAAATTCTGCTGTTCCGATTCCGGTATAAACTCTGCTGTTCTCTGATTCCCATATAAATTCTGCTGTTCCGATTCCGGTATAAACTCTGCTGTTCTCTGATTCCCGTATAAATTCTGCTGTTCCGATTCCGGTATAAATTCTGCTGTTCTCTG
This sequence comes from Enoplolaimus lenunculus, assembly GCA_030248215.1. Lineage (NCBI taxonomy): Eukaryota > Metazoa > Nematoda > Enoplea > Enoplida > Thoracostomopsidae > Enoplolaimus > Enoplolaimus lenunculus. The sequence goes on along the minus strand of JASANG010001402.1, from coordinate 48,573 downwards.
ATTCCGGTATAAATTCTGCTGTTCTCTGATTCTGGTATAAATTCTGCTGTTCAGATTCCGATATAATTCAGTTTCGGTTTGCACCCTGCGTTTTATATGGTCTTATTGATTTTTGTAAATATCTTGCCGGTATATAATTGCTCTCTATTGCTATGCATGTTTATCTACTTTTCAATGTATCATTTAATTTTGATCTAATTGAAGCGGTTTGTTTTTAGCGGGGATCAACTGTTTGTGGTTTGTACCACACTTTATATTGAAAATTCATGCGATGGACCCCGTCTTCAAACGGAGTCGGGCAAAAACGCGACGCGTGCTAAGTACGGTGTTACATTGTGTTCTACGCAGAATGTACAAAGTTGCATGTGATTCTTTTCTCTTGGTTTTTGACCAACAGTGCATGATACGCTTTCACAAGAGTATGCAACTGGGTGCATTTTGTGTAGAAAAGAATATACTCAGCGCGCGTTGCATTTTTGGCTTCCCCTATTATTTTGGGGGTCAAAATCTTCATAGAAGCTGAAATTCAAATGCGGTTGCATATACTGAAAAGTGGACCGATTGTATTTTCGATGTTGGCTGGCAGTTACACATGTCGGCCAATGTAAAGAACAAGGGCGGAACAGTATTATAAGCATATTCCTAAATCTAAATTTAAACGTAAGAATGAGCATATTCCTAAGTCTAAGCCTAAGCCTAAGCCAAGCTAAAAAATTAGTCTAAAATTTAAGCGTACTGTATTGCAGTTCAACAGAGCAACGTTCCGCCCATCAATGAACGTAGCATCCCAATGTGAGGTAACAAGCGCTGGTAGATTTAGTTCCATGCAAAACAAGGTTTATTGTATACTTTTTGTTTACGGGAATCATCGACTCTTCGTTCAACTAAGCGATTATTTTGAATGTTTGTAGTTTGGGCCCATGTAAAGAGGTCAGGGGCGGAACGTTTTCCTATGGGACTAGAATAGAATAAGCTTAAAAGCTTTAAACTAATTTTTTGCTAGGCTTACACTTAGGCTTAGGAATATGCTCATTCATAACGCTTAGGTTTAGGCTTAGGCAGAGGAATAAATTTATAATACTGTTCCGCCCCTGTTCTTTACATTGGCCGTAGTTTGTGGAATTGCTAAGGTAGTAAAGCGAATTTTGAACTAAAATTGAAATTAAGTATGATGCAGAAGGTCAACATTTTGAAAAGTTTTTCGTACGTAGGCTGAGCAGATATATATACTTTATGTAATGTTTTACATTGTATTCATATCAGTTATCATTCAGTATTGCGATAGTCTCCGAGTATATACTATTGTTAGTCTCTATGTTGTTGAACGTTATTGTGCTTTTTAGCATTTATTCGTCATTCAGGTTAAGATGATTTTTGTCGTTTTCAGGATCATGAAACTTATGGACGCGCAATATTTTGCTTTCCACAGTCTTTGAGTTTGTGCACATTCCATTGTTTTCATGAGACCTGTGTGTTAGACGGTAAAAATGTTGTGTCCATGTTCCTTTTGCGTATTCAAGTCGAAATTTCCGTATCGTTCGCTGACGAATGAATTATTTAAGGTTGGAAAACTGTTCGATTTGAAATGTCGGTAAATATCCGAAACTCAGAGGATGGTTTAACTGAAAGTGTGAGAAGGGAGCCGCCGTTTGATCTTAAGAATGGATATTTTTAAAACTGTTTAGCTCCTAAAAAAATAAAGTTTGTCTAAATCATATATTTACTGTTTTTTGTTGCAATAAATGTTTCCCCATGTCGTGGGTTATTTGTGTTTGTTAACGTTTGAAATTGATATAAAATAAATTTCTAAATTTTGTGTATTTATTGGTAAAATGCAGGGATTAGTCTAAAGTGCTGGAGGTGGGACCTTCAATTAGAACGCTGGGCCATGTAAACATCAAGGGCGGAGCGTTTTTCTATGGGACTGCAATAGAGTAAGCTTACTTGCTAAACTTTTGACTACATTTTTTGCTTAGGTTTAGGTATAAGCTCATTCTTATGCTTAGGCTTATATGAGTGTTGATACGGCTCTGATCTATGCATTAGGCAACCACTGGATTGCTTCCATGAGAAAGTCCAATGTACAATATTTTGTTTGTTGGGCTTTTGCGTAGAGCAAGGGCCCATACATAGAACAGGGCCGGATCGTTTTATGGAAGGTTTATAATAGAGTCAGTTTAAGCTTTAGACTAATTTTTTGCTTAGGCTTAGGAATAGGTTCATCCATACGCTTAGGTTTAGGCTTAGGAATATGCTTATACTATGGTTCCGGCCCTTTTCCATGCATGGGCCAAACTTCGACAAAGTTGTTGACCTAAATGTATACGCTTTGGTTTAATGTCAAGCGGTAATGACCTTTTAATGGTTAGCTTGAGCATGGTTTATGCATTCTATATGCAATCGGTTTTGGCAACAGTGTTTAAAGCGTACGAACATGTAATCAGATGCCGGTTTCGGGCGAAAACTTGGTGGTATCTGTTTCTGTTTAAATACCAGAAATTCCGATGTTTTGATGATCCAAAAGTTTAAAATCAAGTATATATCCACTCATTTTTTTCATCGCAAGTCTTGGATATTTGTATTGCCTAAATTCAGGATGTAAACGGATACTAAAAGTAAATAAAACGGATATTGATCGTTAAAATGATTGTAAAACGAAGAGTTTAAAAGATGTTTCGTTTTTCGGCCAATACAATTGAGACAGCATTCAGATATGACCGAATCTTTCCGAAATTTTGTAAGAAAACAGCGAATTGGCGCCCCAAAATTGCTAAGATTCTTGACGAATTTCGTTTTTATTTTCAACGAGGCAATTGCATATTATCTTTATTGAAAAATTATAGTTTGCCTGCATGTAATGTTGAGGATGACGCTGCACTTTTGATGACGTCTGTGGCGCGGCCAATGTATTAAAGAACAGGGGCGGAATAGAATTATTGGCATAATCCTAAACCTAAGCGTATGAATGAGCATATTCCTAAACCTAAGCCTAAGCCAAGCAAAAAAGTTTGTCTAAAGCTTAAGCGTATACTCTATTGCTGATTCACAGGAAAACGTTCCGCCCCAAATCTTTGCATGGGCTTCCGGCGCCGTCCACTGTACTGTATTGTACGCGAATTTGTTTGCGTTATGTTTACTATTCATTTACACAAAACAATTAGTAATTTCATTTCCGGTAAAAATCGGAGTTGAAATTCTTTCATCTTTACGGCAAAATTAGTTATATATCAGGTATCTGTAAATCCCTGTTAGCTAATCGTTCACTGTTGACTTGTCAACTTCAATCTGACGAACGCGACATATAATATTATGCTACTATATTTTGTCGCGTGAAAACAAAGTTTGGCGGAAAAAGCTTTGCATTATGGACAGTTTTAAAAGTAAGCAACCTTTGAATACTTTATCAACTCCTTGTCGCAGTAAAATATAGAAAATGATATTTCATTTAACGTAAATTTGACACAAAAGTTGACATTTTCTTTGAACATTTAAGCCTTTGTATTATCTTTATACAAATTATCGCCTGTCGCGTGGGATTATGCATAAAAAATATGTTCTGAAAAATTACTAAGATATTAAAACTTATAGTTATTTTGGCCCATGTATAGAACAGGGCCGGATCGTTTTCCGGAGGGGCTAAATTAGATTCAGTTTAAGCTTTAGACTAATTTTTTGCTTAGGCTTAGGCTTAGGAACATTTGCCTTGTACTACTGTTCCGGCCCTGTTCTATACATGGGCCGTTATTTTCGGTGTTTCAGTACTGAATCTTCGCGTAACTCCAGAGTCAACCGCACCTCATTGCATTTACTACCGTGAATATCGATTGATAAACGATTACGACGATGAAAGCAACAAAGGTGACATTTCTGATTGGCCGTATCAAAGAACTCTTCAAGTGATTGGAATTCCACCATTTGCTGATAAGGTAAGTTGATTTTTGATTATTTTTAAAGGCTGAAAAAATTAACTGAAAAATTTGGATAACTTTTATTGTTTCTTTTAATTGGTTTTTGGAGTTTTGTGTTAGAGTTTAGATTTTAACGTTTCTTATACCAAAAAGCGACTGGTTTAGTGTATGTTTTGCTCATCTTAAATTTAAAGCTTGAAACTTGTTTTTGCGAAACGTGCTAAATATAGTATATTTGGTTATCACAAATCAGCGTGAAAACGATGGTACAAAGCATAGAGTATGTCCGTTGTTTGTTTATTTTTAGTGGTTAAGCCGGTAGTCAGCTCACCTTGCTGGTGGGGTAAGCAGGGTTGAAAATTTTCTAGGGGGGGGGGCAATTTTTTCCCGGGGGGGCCGAACCTCATTGGCCCCCTCCCTTGATTACGGGCCCGCTAGCAGTACCACGAGTACCTGTTGTCAGATAACCTGGGTGCATTGAGCTACATTCAAGGCTGCACTTCATTTTTAGTGCAGGAGATGCAAGTCAAGGGTTTTAATACCGTTGAAGTACTTTTGCACGTTTTGGACCGCGTGTGTGCTTCCATGACTTATAGTGGGGCTGTGTATTATTTTGAAGTATTTCGCTCTTGATTGGTTTGACCAATGATGGGAAACGATAAGACTCTCCATTTTTTCATTTGTTGTTATTTTTAGGATTCAATTGTGCGATTGTTTTCGCGTTTCGGTGATATAGCAGAATTCTACTATAAAACCAACCCTGGACGTGTCTCGTACCGCAGTGTTGCTACACCTTCGACTTCAAAATTTTTTGATCTGCCGCAACAGCCACCGGTTAGCAATGATTGTAAACACCTAAGTCCGGTATATTTACTGATTATTTGAGGCTAATAAATCAAGGTCTCACAGGTAATACAAGTCGCGTCAAAATGTTAACTGTAAGTCAATTCAGTAAAAATGTCAGCTACGTTATTTGTTGGCGACGTTCTTAAAATGTTGTAGAATCTTTTGGGAATCTGATGATTTCAGTGGTAGATGCTTTGAAAATACAGTCTTAGTAAACAAAGCTAAAAATGGTCAAATTTGGAAGTTGTGGAAATCTAACGAAAAATGTTCCATTGTATTTGCTTTTATTTTTAGGGTTATTATTCTGCATTCATTGTTTTCCAAAAACCAGAGGCGCTGCGAGATGCTCTGTTGGTGAGTTTCAGCGAACCTATTGTTTTATGGCCAGAAAAGCAGATGATGCCACGACTGGGGTATAAAAGTAAGTGGCTTAAGCTTACTCTTTTCTAGTCTCACAGAAAAACATTCCGTCCCTGATCTTTACATGGGCCGAAATTTGAACCGTTGCGCAGTTAGAATTTTTTGGTTTAGTATAAATAATAATCTGGATTTAATTACTAATGGAATATGATTTAAAGAAGTAATATACATGAACTCTTTTGGTGGGACGGGTTTAATATACACAGGTTGTGATGTTATCGTATTTATTGCTTACGTTACATAGCTTACAATGAGAAAAATGTCACTGTCTAAATGTATTTCCGCATTACAACTCAATTATTGCGAACATAATGCGATATATGTAACTTGAAGCTACGTAAATTTTCAGAATATGCCAAAGAATATCAGAACAATTTCGTTGATGAAGCTGAAATGATGCAAGAAATCGAAGATTATATATCTGTTTTTGATGAAAAAGAAGCAAAGGTAATAATACGTACCGAGTTGAAAATTTTGGTACATATTTAGCTGTAATTGACAAAGTACTTTTTATTATAGGTAATATTTAAATAAGTCTTCAAAATGATGAAAATAGTGCTGTTCTTGGCTTTGTAACGTTGGTATTAAGATGATAAAACCCGCCCAAATTATTAATATATTAATGACTATAAAGAAACTATTGGCTTTTTAAACAATATTATAGGAGATAGTGCTATATAACAGTTTGTTATAGAAACAAGAAGTCGAGAAGGCGAAACAAGGCGTGCCCGATGAAGACGGATGGATTACGGTAACACGCGGCGGCAGACGTCCAGGAGCATTGCGGACTACGGAGCCAGTAAGAAATGAAAAGCTACGGAAACGCAAGGAAAAGAAGGCACAGGTTAGTATGGTCTTATAATGATATGTGTGTGAACGATTATTTATGGAGTACTCTCGTTTGAGGATATTGTTTGTTTCAGTGGTGTGTGTCTACACTGGCTGGTTTCTAAATCTCTACTTAGGTACGGTTTCGTACTTGCTGAATCGTTGCTAAAAGCGTACTTCAGCTAAGCGAATACTCAGGTCACTCGCCAAATTTAATGAATTGCAGAATAACAGTAGTGACATAATGGTTTCCTTGCTAATTATGGAACCTCGTTATTGCTCTAACTCACAGTGTACAGTTTTTTTGCTTTTGTTCAAAAAGCTATTAAGTTCACTTAAGTTAGTAACTCAAGTATTAGCAATTAAGGAAAAATGAGTAAAATTTAGTGAAATTTTAGAAACCCAGCCAATGTTTCGCTATAAAAAATGCATATATCATACAAATTAATTTTAGCATTGTGAATGAATTTTTATTCTTGCAGAGCGATATGCATTTCTATAAGTTTCAAGTTAAAGAATCAAAAATGAAGGGTAAGTTTTTTCTGATCTTTTTGACCGATTTAATGTGGTACTATTGGTGTATGAGCATTCGTAAAGAATACTAAGTCAGACACTTAATATGTCATTTCGCTAGTCCAATCTCGAATAGGCCAGGAAACTTTAGAAAATTCTCAAGAAATCAAAAGTAAAAGTTTGGATTTTTTTGCACATTTTTGCTTGATTTTATTATTTCGGAGTTTAGAACCGGTGCAAAACTATTTTTATCAAGTATAGGTACCACAAGTTCGTTTTTATCTTTCAGTTTTGAAGAAATATCAAACCAGGTGAAGTAGGGTTTAATCTTAGAAATTTGTCGAGTTGGTGTCTAGAAAGCGCTTAGTGAATTATGGGGTAAACTGTATCTTTTTGTATGTTTTACCCTATTCGAGACAGCAAGGATTGCTTGTGGATCTATCATTTGGTAAGGTTACATTGTGTACTAATGTGGTTTTAACGCTAACGTAAATATTACATAATCTTTGCCACATGTCAGTTTTAGAACTTAAAGAATTGCGTCGAAAATTCGAAGATGACAAAAAGAAAATTGCTGTGATGCGTGCTACTCGAAAGTTTAAACCGTATTAAGGTTCGTTTATATCACGAGCCATATTATTTTCAACAGTGTGTAGCACCAATTGCTAGTATTGGGTTTTCAAATGAGACAATAGCTGTAACTTGAAATCTAAATATTTGCTTACAAGGATCGCGTTTAAAAAGTAGTATCAATAAAATCAATGTTTACCATTCATCAGTTCAATTTCTTACAAAAAGTATCACCAGATAGGTGATTAAGTGCTATAGACGGTTGAAAATTTAGGGGTTCAAATGTATTAATATTGGTAATTATTCTTACAATTGTGCTTTGATGTCCACATTAAAAGTTAACTTTGCCCAACTGCACAAATGTGTTGTATCATTGTCTTACTGTTCGAAATTGTACCCTTTTCTCTTCGTCAATGTTCATTGGGCCCATGTTACTTTTAGGAGCGGGCAGCATTCGGGTGGATCTGTAAAGGAGTAGATTTAGATTCTAGATTATATTTTTTGCTTAGGCTTAGACTTATGCTTAGGAACACACTTTTGAAACGCTTAGGCTAAGGCTATAGGAATACGCTTTATCTACTGTTACACCCTTAACAGTAACATTGGCTGTATGTAGAGTTTTCGGTGAAATAATAGTTATATCACGGTTGACCACGTCCCATAGGTTTAAATTCACGCCATAACGATGTTGTAAGTATGACCACTTTGTATGGTTAAGCTATATTTTAATACTTTTATATGTTGTTAGGTTTTGTGTTATTGCTATTTTGTTTATACTTATGTATTTCAGTTTTTATCTGGAAAGCTTAGTAAAATGTTAGCGCTGTCAAGTTATATTGAACAGTTTGGTACTTTGAGCGTATTGCATATTAATGCTTTAGCATCAAAGATGTAAAAAAATATTCGGAATATTTTTGCAAAAGTTGCTATGTTACAAAGCTGGGTTTTTTCGCGTACTACTATCTTTGAAGAATACTGAACGCTGGGGAGGATGGGTGTGTGAATTGCGATGCGGCGTCCCCACTGGAAAGGTCGGTACACTTTCCACTACACGCGTGCATATCGTTCTTACTATCTACAGTACATATTTCATTGAAGATTACCATATTTGGCAATCGTTTTAATGTAACCAAAGAAGTATTATTCAGTAAAGATATGGGAGTAAATTTGGCCTCAGTTTAAAGCTATAGAACTTTATGTCTGTTTCCAATTCAGCTCCATCACGGTTTTACACTCAGCCCAGGCAGCCAAATCAAACCTGTATACTGTATGCACATATTACACTGCAAAAATGGTGAGTTAAATTGACTCTCTCCGATATAGGCTTATTGGGACTACACAAACTAAGACAAGATTCGACTCGCTGAGTCGCACGTTTGAATCTAGCGGAGTCGAATTTGACTCCGTTTGTGTAGTCCGGAAAAGCCTATTTCGGAGAGAATCAATTTGACTCACCATTTTTTGCAGTGTACAAAGGCTAGTAAATCAGTGCTCCTGGCGCATGCGAAACTCGTTCCAAACATTAAGAGGCGTGAAAAAATACAATTGTTTACCTACAGTTTTCTGCCACGTTTTGTCGCTGTTACGGCAAATTGCTTTTTAAGATTCACACATTTTTTATAAAACTTTTTATCGTTTTGGCCACCTGTTCGGAAAAACGGGAAAAAATGTTTTTCCTCTGATTTTTGCCGATAGCCAACTCTGCAGTCAGGGTGCAACCGGAATTATAAAATACCGGAACCGGAAAGTTAAAACAATACCGGAGCCGGAACAGGAAAACAAAAAATACTTGTTACCCAAAAATTTATTTTTAACGCTGATTTATAATGCCAAAATCCTGAAAAAATGTAGTAGCTGGAAACGTATAGTATGGCACAAATTGAAAATTTTGGCAATACACGCTCGAACAATTTAAGAAAAATATGTTAGAATGATATGAAAATTCTTCTTATATTTCCGAAAGAGAACAATGTTCAATACCGGAAAATTCCGGTTAAAAAATGCCGGTTTTTTACTGGAACCGGATGGTGAAAAATACCGGATTTCCCTACCGGAACCGGAATTCCGGTTGCACCCTGCCTGCCGTAGATCAACGCCGACAGTGTATGAAGTATGAACAGAGTAGACTTTATGTATAACGACTTCGATCGGTTTATGCAGTTATTTTAGTTCCGATATTAAAATTTTTTAATTATGAAGTTTATTTTAAAATTTCGCAATTTTAAGTGCTACTATTCGAGGTGCATAGAGTTTAAGCCATAGACTACGTTTTACTTAGGCGTAAGATTAATTATTGACTTAGACTGAGGCTTATGCTTAGGTATGCATTTTATTACAGTTACTGCCGTCATCTTTATATACATGAGTTCCATTCATAAGGCTAAGGAATCGTTATATTAAAATAACAACCTACAATTTCAGGCGCTCATATATAGCATGACCCATGTAAAGATAAGGGGCGAAACGTTTTTCTGTGCGAGTGCAATAGAGTAAGCTTAAGTTTTAGACTAATTTTGTCGCTTGGCTTAGGTTTAGGCTTAGGAATATGCTCCTTCTTTCACTTAGGCTTAGGCTTAGGAATATGCTCATTCTTACGGATAGGCTTAGGCTTAGGCTTTGGAATACGCTTATAATACTGTTCCGCACCTGTGCTTTACATTGGTGTATAGCATTAACGAGCACTGTGATTTTTGCCCGACAAATTCTTATATTAAATGCTAAGGTGATTAATTTGCAGAGAAGTTTAGAACAACAGTTTGACTGGCAAACTTTATCACCTCAGGCTGCAGCAAAAAGCAAAATAATGTTATATTTATGGCATAATTTTTGCACGTGTAAAATGCATCTGTATAGGTAAACTTTCCTCGCTGAATTTTTTTAATTCATTGTGAACAGGCTGTTTTGGTACACCAAGACACTACAATTGCATTTCGGTCCCATTTTTATTAAATAAATGGCTCTATGTAGCATAATAATGGATATTTACAGTGAGAATTTGCTATTATATCGTCGAATTTTGCGTTCAATTAAGCTATAACCTATTGTTGCACGTTTGAGTGCTTGTGTTTTATCGAAATACATAAGTGGGGTGCTTGAATGGAAGATCTATTGAAATAGTAGAGCGGTCCAAAAACAGCGTTCTTGAAATGTTTTAGTGACGTTGGTGAGATAAAAAATGGTAAACGTTCTTTGAATTTCATAGGTCGTGGATAATTCGCACAAATTTGATTATTGTTTGTCATGTTTCATATGGTAAAAAGTTAAAATTTATAGAGCCATAACTATACGACCGGGACCGTGCAGCGCTAAAAATGTCACCGTTGAACTCAGCACGTGGCAATCTAGAAAATGAACTATTTTTATTAGATTCCTAGGGGGTTCAGAATTTGTAAATGTCAGGGTGCAGTGCGAGGTAAACAATACCGCAGCCGGGGGCCAACAACACTTGCCTAAACCGGAGTTGACGCGAAATTATGTAGTTTAAAGTTGAAACAATGTTTAATAATTTGTTAATTTTAGCAAATATCTATAAAGCGTTGTCAAGCATTTTGGTTTTAATATTATGTTTTAAGAAATTCCGACCTCATTTGTTCTCGAAATTGTACGAAAATTTGTAGCCAAACGCAACCAATGATACAATTTTTGTAAAAGTGTAAAAAAAATTTTTGCTATACCGAAATTATCAGAACCTCCGGCAAAAATTGTACCGGAGCCACAGGTCGAATTTTTGCCAGCGGCAAAGGCAGACCTCCGGTTGTACCCTGATAAATGTGTGTATATGCTCAATTGCGTAATTTGAACATTCGTGATTATAAAATTTCCATAGCAATAATTAGCGTTTTACCGATATTAATTAATAATATTATTGATCACTGGACAGTTTATCTGTTGCAATAGCGGTATTTTTTAATTAGATTTTAATTCGACTGTTATTTATGGATAAAACAAAGCAACGCAGCGGTAACGAATCGTCTGCGGCGAATGGGAATGGAACTGACGAAAAAGATGCGTACGATTTAATGATGGAAAAGACTGGCTGTGCTGATAGGAATTACGCAGTGCAGGTGACGTGGTCATAGCAAATGGGAGGACGTATCTCAGTGCGCAGGTCTAAGTCCCTAAGTCTCCCTGTTTCCCAGTGGGTAGGCTGTTAATATGGGCCGCGAATAGACTCATATTCTTGACCTATCGATGTACTGAATATATCTTATGTGTGTGACCTGCTAGATTATATGTGGCGGTTAATACAAACCATTTAAGTCTGCAACTTTAGGCTAATCATAATTATCTTCGGTAGTCCCGTAGTCAACTTCATCGTCCAAATCAACAGTAACCGGTGTTTGCGTTTGTTGCTTTAGTTTATTGAGATGATTTCGTTGATGTTCTAAGTTTCGAATCTGCCTATCTAGTAATTTTTGTTGCTTTGAATAGTCGGCTGCCCTTTTTTTGAGTTCAGCTTCCTGGCTATAAATATTACGATCTGCAACAGATACAAAATCATCTCCGGAACTTGCCATTAAATTACTTAAATTTAGTATTATAAATTTCCTGAAAAAATTTGATACTATGAACTGTAAATGCTGTCAGCAATCACAGTACATAGAGAATAATCGGGCGCTTCTCGTTCCGGTAGTGAAATTTGACATTCTAACAACACATTACAGGTATCTGCTAAAATTAACATATTAGACATCATTTTAACTACCTAATTTCGTCTCACCACCGGCTCTGGCTCCTGTATTTTTCACCTCCGGTTGCACCCTGCTGCTGAATAGGACTTCGCGAGTGATGCTAAACGAAGATTTCGCTCAATGTTTTAAGAGTTACGTTTTAGTGCCTCAACAGCAGTTTTATATATGAAAATTTATAAATTAATAAACTTGCGGTCTTTAAAACAATAAAACTTATTTTACACAGAACAAAATCAAAAACATACTTACTTTAGTGACCCGATTATGAGGGGGACTGATATTTATTTGGCCCTCTCCAGAAGGTACCCCTTCTTATTCGGTTACGGACTGTCACTTATTTTTAACCCATCCTCCGCCGCCCTTCGTTACTGATATATATTCGGTATTGCAACTATCCGTTGAATTAAACAGCACGTTTGAAAGTTTCGAACTCAAATTTATTTTGTTCCGGAGTCATTTATGCGCTACAATTAAGGATAATTGACATTTATGGACTCTAATTGCGGTTTAGGGACTCTATCCGCTTACAGACTCTTATTATGGATACGGACTCCTATTGGTTGGAACTTATAATGGGGACCCACCCCTCTTATTACCCCCCTCTTATTCGAGTCACTACAGTGCATATTTTGTAGACTCGGTGTGCGGCAGTTATTGCACAAATGGCCCATGTATAGAACAGGGCCGCATCGTTTTCCGGCGGGGCTGTAATAGAGTCAGTTTAAGCTTTAGACTGACTTTTTTGCTTAGGCTTAGGCTTAGGAATATTCTCATTCTTACACTTAGGCTTAGGCTTATATATACTACTGTTCCGGCCGTATTCTATACATGGGCCGCACAAATTATGCTTTTGAAAGACCGTTTTCTGAAACGGTATCATTTTGTTTACAGAAATGTATGTCAGAAAAGCGTGACTGGCGGTTATGTCAAACCGAAGTTAAAGCACTTGAAGAATGTATGTCTCAACAAAAGTCCAAAAAATTGACGAAACATCCGTCTGCCACTCCGACGACGTAAATGTTTATTTTTGTTATTCCCGTACTTATAAACGTTTCGTCTTAGTATGTAAATATACTAAGTATTATAGAACCTTTGATTAAGGTTGTCGTACAGTGCCCGACACCACCGAGCTACGGAAGCCGTCGCAATGTGTTGCTAACAAAAATATAGGCAAAATGTATTTGCTGGCGGCCCGCGAGAATATATGGTGCAACACGAAAAGTTTAACCCACAGTTTCAACTTATAAGCTAACGAACTCTACTATGCTTATGAATGTTTAATACCATATTCATATGTCTTCCTGTCAAGATATATGAAAAAGTTTTAACAAATGTAGCTGTCAAAACTATAATTGAGAGTGAGTTAGGACGCTGAATGAAATTTAATATACAGTGTATTTTGTATTTATTTTTATTAATAAAAACGGGTACATGATTGAAATATAATGCTAATCAATCAGGGTTACAACTGGAGGGCTTAGTCCTGCTTCGGCAGAATTCTTGTAGGAGGTTCTGACAATAACAAAATACCGCTTGGACAAAAAACCGTCCGGAGAACAGATCGCCTGGACAAAATGTCATTTGGACAGAAGGCCGCCTGGACAAACGGCCGCCTGGATAGAAGGCCGCCTGGATAGAAGGCCGCCTGGATGAACGCCGCCTGGATAGAACGCCGCCTGGATGAACGCCGCCTGGATAGAACGCCGCCTGGATAGAACGCCGCCTGGATGAACGCCGCCTGGATGAACGCCGCCTGGATAGAACGCCGCCTGGATAGAACGCCGCCTGGATAGAACGCCGCCTGGATAGAACGCCGCCTGGATGAACGCCGCCTGGATAGAACGCCGCCTGGATAGAAGGCCGCCTGGATAGAACGCCGCCTGGATAGAACGCCGCCTGGATAGAACGCCGCCTGGATAGAACGCCGCCTGGATAGAAGGCCGCCTGGATAGAAGGCCGCCTGGATAGAACGCCTCCTGGATAGAACGCCGCCTGGATAGAAGGCCGCATGGACAAAAGCGACAAAAAACCGTTCGGATTTATATTTGGCTGTACATAACAGGAGTCATATATGTTTGCACTCCCGGTATAGTGCTGTACCGGGACAATGGAACGGCCTTTATCGTAACATGGGCTGTTATAGCCATGGGCTTTCAAACAAAGACTCTCTAATGGAGGCAGAGCGATTTGAATCAGCAACATAAACCATACAAACTCATAGAGAGCATTTTTAGTTTTTTATTGTAACCAAAAGCGGCCAATGTATGGATCGGTATCGAATAAAAGTGTAGCTGTAGGCCAGGTTCGCAAAACGGGAAAAGTGTAAAATAAACCCTATGTCGTGTATTTACGGTTAAAGACGCATATGCGTTTTCGGTAACATTTCGCTTAGGTCACAACTGCTGCAACAATTTAAATACAGTAAATCTATAAAGAGGAATCTTGGGAATCTAGGCGTTTAAATTTTACACTTATACCGTTTTCCAAAAAACTTTTACACTTCTGATTTTTCCTACCAAACCAAGGATTATATAGAATTAAATATTCCACTTTTCCAGTTCCCAAAGCCAAGCTTAATATGCATGTGATTTTTTCTACCGAACCAGCGGAATTTCTATAACCGTCATGGAGGAGTGGCTGCGCTGCACTTTGGGTCATTAGTTTCCGCCCTGGATGTGCAACGTTTTGTCCACACGTTGGATGATTTTGTATGGACGGCCTTTTGTCTGGACTCCAGACGTTTTTTTGTCCTGATGGACTTTTGTCCGGACGATCTTTTGTTCAGGCGGCCTATTCTCCAAGCGGTCTTTCGTCCAGGCGGTCATTTGTTTGGCGTCTGATAATAAACCCAGTTTTCTCTTGTCGAGATTTTCCCCACCGAAAACTTACACCATCGTGTTTTTCGCTCAGAAAATTTACACCAGCATTATTAATGCTTTTCTACACTCGTAATAGACGACAAATAATATAAATGACGTTTTCAATTTTATATATCAAAGAAACAAAAACCCCGAACGAATAGGTAGTAGTAAATGCATCAAAAAGAAAACTATATATACCAGGGAACAACCGGAGGTCTGACTCCGGCTCCAGCTCCGGCAGAAAATCGGCTTCTGGCTCCGGCTCCGGTAGTATTTTTGCCTGAGGTTCTGGCAATTTCGGAAGTAAAATTTTGCATATTTTGCAAAATTTATCGGTGTAGCGCGTTTCGTTTTACTTCTGTCACAATTTTTATGAAAGAGTACGAAATTTCGCAGAAAATTGGCGTAACACCAAACAACTTAACAACATATATATTGCAGATATTGGCTAGCTAATCAAACATCAATTTTACTACCTAGTTTCGCCTCACCTCCGGCTCCGGCAAGTTTCGTTGACCTCCGGCTTCTGCTCCGGCTCCGGTGTTTTTAACCTCCGATTGCATTCCGATATATACTATCTCGGTATGCAAAGTTTCAAGTTAACAAAAATAACCAGTTGACAGTATCCATTAAAACAGTACGTTTTCGTGAGATAATCTGAACCCAAGATTATGCAGGAGTTTTTGACAATCGAGGCAACATTGATCGAATCAAAACTGAC
Organism: Enoplolaimus lenunculus; assembly: GCA_030248215.1. NCBI lineage: Eukaryota > Metazoa > Nematoda > Enoplea > Enoplida > Thoracostomopsidae > Enoplolaimus > Enoplolaimus lenunculus. The sequence continues at coordinate 33,215 of JASANG010001402.1, read as the reverse complement.
GAGATTATGCAGAAAAGATATTTTTGGAATAACATTCACGGTCCATTTTACTTTGAGAGGCGAACCATTTTTTCGCGGGTCTTTTTTTGCTCAGAATACCCTTAGTCTCATTTACATGCTTTAATTTAGCTATTCTTTAATCAACCGGAGGTCTGGCTCCGGTCCCGGCAGAAAATCGACCTTCGGCACCGGTAGAATTTTTGCAGAAGTTCCGACAATTTCCGTAGTGAAATTTTGCATTTTTTACAAAATTTGTCTGTTTGCATGTTTCGTTTTTACTTTTGGTTACTGATATTTGCTAAAATTAACAAAATAAACATCATCTTAACTACGTAATTTCGCATCACCTCCGGCTCAGCCAAGTTTTGTTGACGTCCGGCTCCGGTATTTTTGACCTACGGTTGCACCCTGTTATACAGTATCACATTCCATTTCAAACCTACTGTTCTCGCTCACATTCTTTGCTCCAGCCTTCCAATTGTTGACATTCTTTTCTCCTTCCTTCCCATTGTTGAATATCCATACAAACATTAGCGTACACGTATCCTAACGCTAACAACCACGCAAGTTTCACATTCGGCATCGGCCAAACATTTTCCCAAATCAACCGGCGAACAAAAACGTTACCAGCATCTTCGGTTCCCAAAAAATACTGAATCCCTAGCACTCCTAACGCAATACAAGGCACTTGCAACACAGCAAGCACACGCCTGATCCATATCGGGCTCAATCTAGACTCAACTGTTACCCGTAACTCAGAGCATTCTACCCATATCGTCTTTGCACCATTTTCAAGACAAACTTCAACAAAATTCATTACAATCCAAACAAAATAAAACCAAGTCGGTGTATGCCAAATCCAAATAAACAAAAAACACGCAGCAGTCGCCAAAATGCGTCGTGGAAACCAAAATCGAGGCGCCGCAATTGGAATAAATATCATATCGCGCATAAATCGATAAATCCCACAATCAAAATATCGCCAAATATTGCTATACAACGCAACCCGTGAAATGCAAATCGGAAGCGGTGGCGGTCGCATACAATCAGCGTACGCAAATACCTGGCAAACCCCAAACATAACCATATATTTAATATGAAAATACTGGCCACAAATATACCCAATTGACGCAAGAGTCGATAAATCAGTCGCTTCCAAAATATCACGATCAAGCAAAATAGCATTAAAGTACGCGAAGTTCAGCACTAAATCAGCGATTATCCACCAAAACGCTATACGAACCGCAAGTTTCGCCAAATAATTCCATTTCACAGTATTACATTTATCTCGTTCACATAATTGATCCAAAAAATTCGGATAAAGCACTATAATGGAAATTGTATACGGTAGATAGAACGAATAATACAGCGCATCGTACAACTTCGCCACAAACGATTTCGAAAATTGTTGCCTAGCACGCAGATGATCTATCTTGGTATCTGACCAAATCCCATTGCGTTTGTAGAATTTTGACGTTCCTGCAGTTTGTTCTATCACATTAGAATCAGAACGTACCATCGCATTGCACTGAACATCATACATTGTGTAACTGATTAAGTGTAACAATTTGTACGCGAAAAATACTTCTATTTCGTACACCGTTTCCGGCTGCGACGTTGTTGGCAAGTACCAATGTGCAATCAATCCCATTGCAAACAGTAACGCAACAGCGACCAGCCATATCTGAAAAAACGTTTAATATCAAAAAATGCCGAAAAATACATAACAGCAAGTGCGTCATGATACCAGAAAGTGCCTGGAATGCGAGTCGATTTTTGCCAGCGCCTGGACATCCGGTCACATCCTAGTGAAAACTTTGCATCAACCACTCAAAACAATATCAAAACTATGTCACTTGTTCTAACGCAAAATTAACCACAACATTAAAAACAAGTTGATGTAAAAAGGTATATATTATAAATAGACAGTGCATGTTAAACAAAAAACTACACCTGGACATAACGAATGTCAGAGGTTTCGGCCAATGTAAAGAACAGGGGCGGAACAGTATTATACTTAAGCGTAAGCCTAAGCCTAAGCGTAAGTATGAGCATAGTCTTAAGCTTAAGCTTAAACCTAAGCCTAAGGCAAGCAAAAATTTATCCCAAAGCTTAAACTTACTCTATTCTAGTGCCACAGAAACTCGTTTCGCCCCTGATCTTGACATGGGCCGAGGTATAGCCTTCCGCTGTTTAGTGCATTCCAAATACATCCATAAATTAAATCGTTATTTTGACTAATTTACAGACGATTTCCGTTAGTAATCATAAAATTTTCCTTGGTTGACGCCAGTCTCGTCGTATAATCTCAGTCGGGTGATCTTATATGCTGTAAATATAATCCATGCTCAATTGAACGTCAAATGACAATCGAATCTAAGTAAAACTCACAAAATACCACAACATAAACTGCGAAAATGCAATCATCACAACGGCGAACACTATTGTTCCTGCGATTATCCACCACGAATAAATGGAAACAAGCGCAACACTCCAATATCCAAGCATTAAGCTCTTGTGTTTTGAAGGCGACAAATATTGCGGCAATACGTTAAACATGAATACGTGTCCTATGTACCATGGCAGGTATCGTATCACAAGGTTTGACCAGACATACCTGAAACTCAACAAAACAAAAACATAATTGTGAAATCGAGTCAGACCTTACTCGCGAACTCGTTCCAAAAATTCGCTTACAAACTGTATGTAACTATTTTACCGAAGCGGCACGCCTACTATTTCCAAAAATTCAAGTCATCGATGTTTCACCATCAAATTTTGAATGAAAAAACCTTTTGACCAAATATAGTTACGAAAACGAGTAAAATTACGTAAATGAAACCATTAGACGAACTCAAACAATTTAAAATAAACAGAAAATAAAAATATAATTTAAATATTTAGTCTTGTGAACTATTTCAAAAATTAGGATAATATACTTGTCGTAGGCCAATCTGTTATTTATGCCAGTTACCAATTGGCCTAGGCCAATCTGCTATTCTCACCAAATAGCAGATTGGCCTAAGTCAAATAGCGATTGTAAATTGAAGCAAAACAACAGTGTTGTAAAACAAACTCTGATTGGTTAACGGCACTGCGTCTGTCCAAATAATCAAATCTGATTCGTCTACAAATTTAATAGCAGTTCAGCCTAGTCCGAAACTGCTATTGCGCAAATTAACAGGTTGACCTAGGCAAATTAGTAATTGGTCTGAATAGCAGATTGGCCTACGACATACCTACCATTCGTAGTTGCTAACATCTTTCCGCGGTGAGCCCAATATCTGCCAGCCAGGTTCAAAAAAGCCACTGTAAATTTGATGTTTGTAACGAACACTCGCACGCCAAACTGCATACAAACTATACACCACGTGACCGACGAATATTGAAAAATAGCCCAGACTTTCTAGTCTAAAACAATACATTTATACATTTGTAATAATTGTCGCAATATTTATAGGAGAAAGAGTACTTCACTACCGAACGTGGATGCGAAAAATTACCAAACCCAGATACCGAGTTTTCGCAAATATCTCCACACGCAGAGGCTGATTTCTCGTCACACCTTTAACTGTCAGATGCTAAAAACGGAAGAATTTTATTTATGCAAATTTACATAAAAACGGCATCTATATACAACAAAAATTTATTAAGTTACGACGAAAACCCGAAAACAAACCTTTAATCTAATTACGTAAAACCTTACCGACTCATGGCAACTCGAACGATTCCAAGTATTCAAATTCGTACTCCATTTCTTTTTTTACAAAATTCAAGATTTTGTCTTAATGCGCAAGACTTACTTTGGAAGCGGAACGATCCGAAATTCAACACGACTTTGCCTCATGCTTGCAGATCCATTGCTGTCCGTATTTGTTGGCATTATCAATTTGGCTTGGTTTACTACACGTTTGCTAATTATTTCGTGGAAATAGCATGGTATCACTAACGCTTTAAATTCTACTACAGTGGCAAATTATGAAAACATTCCGGCACATGCAAAACTTTGCTGACACTTGTACGCTTCCCTCGCATTAAGACTACGTTCTCGACAACGGCTATTATTACATGATTCACCACAGACAATATGTTCGAAAATTTTCAACAGTTCAAAAAAACCATTAATGAGCAACGTTGTCCACCGGTGTCCAATGAATATGCCATAAATATTTTTCAAAGCATTTTGATAATAGCGCATATCAGGGTACAACCGGAGATTTGACTCTGGATTGGGCAGAAAATGGACTTCCGCTTCGGTAGAATTTTTGCCAGAAGTTCCGGCAATTTAGGTAGTGAAATTTCGCAGTTTTACAAAGTCTTCGGCAACTTCGGTAGTGAAATTTTGCAGTTTTACAAAGTCTATCTGTTTTTGCGCGTTTCGTTTTATCTTGCGGCACAATTTTGAAGGAAAGAATTTTCGAAATTTCGTAAAAACAATAAGCGTAAAACCAAACGATTTAACAACACATTACACATATTGGCTAAAATTAACAAATTAATCATCAATTAAATAGTGATGGGCATCGAATATTTTTACATCCGGATATCCAGCAATTCTTGCCGGATATATATTTTCTATTTCGGATATTAGAAACTCAAATTTGCGTTTTGGTTGGGTTTCGAACCTCAATTTTCGTTTCTTAAGCACTTGTTTTAGCTTGTTGCTTTTCGGGAAGTAACGCCTGACCTACAAGCTGATTGTTATTAGCGTAAAATATACAATTTTAAAAATATTTATTACATAACTGCTACGATAGTCCTGGTATCCGGTTTAAAAGATTGCTACTGACTAATAATTACTTGCGTTGGCCACCTGAAACTGAGTTGAGTTACTGCAACAGAGTTCTATCGAGTGCCACCCTTTACCTCGAACGATATATACATGTTTTGTTTTACGTTCGAAGAAAGAACCAAATGGAAATATACTTACGCTAAATCGTACATACACCAGGACCAGACCATATTACTTTTTAAGGGATGCATCGCTTCCAGCGGCGGGTCCAGAAATTTCTGACGGAGCCGGGCTGGTAAATGTTTCGAAACACAATTTTTCACCAAAAAAATTTCTGAATGGGGAAAATTGTAAGATAGGCACCTTATAATTTTTAACAGAACTTTTTGAGAGCAGAAAATTGTAAGCTACATAGTTGAACTTAGCATTTTAAACAAGTGCCTTATTTTTCATAGACGGCAATAGAGCAGGCTTAAATTTTACATTAATCTTTTTGTTTGGCTTAGACTTAATCATTGTTTTATACTTGTGTTTATTTCGTTAGAGGCTTAAACTTAGGAATATGATTTGGTTGTTACATTGTCAAAAGCAATATTGGTCCAAGTCTTCAGGACCCGCTCTAGTCTTAATATATCGGAACATTATGCCGATTTGGCAACTCATAACCTCCTATGATGATTACAATAAAATTTGAATCTTTTTAAGACTTGAATATATACTTTTCGTTTTTTGTGTTCTTTATATGGCCTACTACAGAACCTAAAATGTATTTTCCACAGTTCAGAAATCTATATTTTTTCATGTATATTACTGTGTATTAAAGGCGACGCGCTGAGTTGAATTGTGTCATTTTTTGCGTTGGATGACTAGTTTAGCGCATCTAATTTGCTGTTAATTTTTTAATTACTTTTGCTTAAAAATAAACTTGTTTTCAATATGACACTGACGGATATCCGGTGCCCTCTATTCATTAGAACTACCTACCTAATTCGTCTCACCTTCGGCAAGTTTTGTTGACCTCCAGCACCCTGTTGCCGATGCTAAGACATTCCACCAGAATTTGTTGTGATGTTGTTGTGTGTGAGAAAAATTGTGGTTACCAACGAGTGAACATTTTCACGAACGTTTTTTAACCTTAGGTCGTTTAATACATAGGTAAAATAGGCCGAAGCGTAAATGTGGGGGTACTGAAAGTCAAACTCAAAACCAATATCGTACATTTTGAATACCAAAATTAAATATTTTTGGAAACAGCAATCTATGACATCTCCGGGGAAACAAACGCTCAAATTCATTTCAAATTCTTTGTTGCGTAAACAAATTTAATATATCGTTCAAATTGCATAACACATTTTAGTACAGGCGTTTGATATTAAAACATGGGTATCCAAAAGGGCGTAAACGGAAGTTTTAAAAATATTTATTTTTCTGCCAACCCAGTTGAGGCGTGCATATATTTACCGGTTGTTTAAATAGTACAGAAAAAATGGAGGACGCATCGAATGTTTTAACATATTCGACAAATTTTGTAATTTTTATTTCAAGCAATTGTAGCATATCTGTGACGAAGTGCCAATTATATTATACGTGATTTATAACTGATTTTCAATATAAACATAACAGAATTTCTGATATTTCTATAAAGGAAATTGACATCGACTTTTACCGCAAACGGATATCCGGTCACACCCTGGTATCCAACGAATCAGTTTACAAAAGCTGCCCGCAACAGCGCTCCCGAAAATATTAAATCATTATAAATTAATATTTTACTTAAATATCAAAGAACCAAAACGAATGTTATAAACAAGATCAACGAATTAATGCCACAGTTGGTATTTGTAAACATAAAAATGGATAAAATGCAAGCATAAGATTAAAATACGCTAACAAAAACATCTAAATTGACCTACAGACATTATAGCTAGTCCAAGGCTTCGGTATAAGATCGAAAAATCGAGCACCAGCTCCAGTAGAAATTTCAGTAACGTTCATCAATTTCTGTAATGACCAATCCATAAATTGTTAAAATTTTAAGTGCTCCATGATTTTATCCATCTGACATCCTTATCAATTACAAAATTCACACAAAATATTCTTAATGCCTAAAGCCATCTTGTCAGCAGCATACGTTATAATTATCGAATTGTTATGAAACGTTTTCTTGCGCTACCTGAGACGCTTAGCACCACAGTTTGAAAAATAATTGTACACCATGCTGCATCTTCGTAGGAGAAGCATAAAGAAAAATATTGCGAGTTTTTCAAACGAATTAATTATCACTGCGTTATTTCAAAATCTGACATATCTGCAAGTGGCTCCAGTTGTAAAACCTAAAAATATATTAAATATTTTGCGTAATTGCTGTGTTACAAAACGCTATTGTACCTTGCACATAACGAGTGTCAAAGTGATCGGCACAGGGAGCAAAACGGACAATAAACGAAAGCGAAACTGCGATTAAAATAAAAATCCGCGGCGGAAAAATCTGCGCTCAGTTGAACTGGAACTGGTAAAATTAATATTGAGTGTAAATTTCACAAAATTCAAATTTAATGTGGTCACTTGTAGAGATGTCCCGATGCCAGGATTTCAGCCAGGGTCGGGGCCAGCAAAGTACACTAAACTTCGAAATTTATGAACTTGTGCGTGAACATGTACCTAGAAGTTGGGGTACCGTTCTTCTCATACTCTGTCACGCGACATTTGTTGACACTCCCATGTTGTGAAGTTAGTGCTAATGGATAATTTATTTTGCAATATCGCGTCAAGCGACATTTTGCCTATGGTAATGTAATAAACTTACTGTGCTGCGTTCAGATTTTGGATAAACTGTGCTACGAGACATTGTTTTTCTGGTACCGTACATAGTACCGTTTGGCTCCGGCCCCGGGACGTCTCTATCCACTTGAAATGACATGTTTTTATTGTGCTTATACAACTTGTAAAAATACTAAATAATGTCGTACCAGGTAACTAATATATCTAAAACAGTATGAAGGACACATACCCATTTGACCTGCTATAGGTGTTCTTTCACAAACGACAAATGTAACACATAGCGAAGCTAAATTAAAACGGACTTACCCCTAAAAATGACATGGCTGCTCTGATCCGCGACAACACAAAACAAAACTTAGCACCGCACAAAATACAGACTCAAAACTAAAAACAATTTCACTAAAATCGCACTTACTTTTTCATTGCACATATGCAAAAAACACACAAAAACTGTTGGAACAGACAAATTGGCCAACTGTGCCGCGGACAATTTGCTCGGAAGCGAATTACACAACTGTGAGAATAATTTCTTTTCTGCCATAAAGCTATCATTCGTTGTTTGTTTTGTTGTCGTGTCTTTTGTTGTTGAATTTTTCGTTTGCACCTTAGAATCAAAATAGAATAAAATTACAGTTTAAAACTATATGACAAAACTCTACAAACGATTGATATTAAGCCAATTCGGCCAATTAAAGGCCTACACGAAACACATAGGACGTTAAGAAATCTCTGGTAACTACTGTAAAATTTTTCTGCCATAAAGCTATCATTCGTTGTTTGTTTTGTTGTCGTGTCTTTTGTTGTTGAATTTTTCGTTTGCACCTTAGAATCAAAATAGAATAAAATTACAGTTTAAAACTATATGACAAAATTCTGCAAACGATTGATATTAAGCCAATTCGGCCAATTAAAGGCCTACACGAAACACATAGGACGTTAAGAAATCTCTGGTAACTACTGTAAAATTCTCAGATAATAATCCTTCATAATCTCGGCTCGAAGATATAAATCTATGATTGCATCCATACAAACGCAGCAATCGGCAAAGATAACGTCCAGTTGTTTCTTCTGTATTGCGCATCTTAACACATACTTGATCTTGTTTCTCAGTTAGAATCGACCACAGCGCACTTTTTAGTTTCCGTACATCTATGCGTTTGGCCTGCTTTGCATATTCGATATTAAGGCCATGAACCTGAAAATATCTTAATCACTCACAGTGCCACAGTTTTCAATTAAAATTACATACATTGATATCAACTTTTGCGGATCTAAGCATAACCTAAAAGCCAGGAGGAATTGTACAAGAACCAAGTTAGGTTATGAGAATTCTCTGTTACACTCGCAAACTGTGCATCACGTGCAAGGAGTTATCGTTAACTATACACCTATGATGTGATATAAAAACGGGAACCGGATAGAGTTTTTCAGGAAGTACGTAACTTGCAAAAATTACAACGCCAAACAAATTCACCTGAGTTGGAGCAGCCACCAGTTCTCCACAATCTTCCGTTTGATTTTGCTGCCATAACGGAGCATTTTCTTTATCATCCCTAGCAGCAACCTTACCGTCCGGCAGTGGGTTACTCAATGCTGGATCGTCTGTTAAGGCGAAATCTGTAATAAAATAAAATAATCTGTGTAATATTAGGATATCATTATACCATAGAACATTTTCTTAAACAGAATTTCCACGTTAGAGTGGCGCTATACTATTGATGACGTCTGTCGCCATCTGGCACCGTACGACAACGCACGCGAACGGTACCACTTTTATAATTGCAATTGCAAACAATACCAACAGAAGTAACAAAGCATGTGACCCAACGCGCAAAATAATTATATTTAACCATTGTAAGCAGAAAAAATAAGCCACTCCAAGCGCTCAGTGCAGCATTGGCGGATTCCTAAATACGCCAATACCATTGAGCCTAAGCTGCTCCAAACGTTCAGCGTAGCATTGGTGAACTTATAAACATCCCTATCGTGGCTATAGGTCCTTTAGGCTAAATGATTATTTAATATGTCAAAATTTATTTAAATTTCGCCTTCGTGCCATCTCTACATAGTTTAATTCCAAACGTTGTAAAATCACTATAGCGTTTTCGTACAACATTACCGCCGAATACTCTCAAGCCAACCCTTTCCACAAAGGTATCCAACCTTCCATACCAAAAAATTATAAACCCCACTTCGAATTACCCACAAACTGATCGTCATCATCGTCAACCTCAACACCATCACAGCCGTCCTTCTCAGTCCATTCGATCTCTTGCGGAGTGTTGCTTCTCGACATATAGTCCACAGATTTATAGCCCACAGTACCAGCTGCATCGTCGCCTTCTACGTCCGTATTGTAATCACGCATTTGATCAAAAAACACAGGTCGATGTGAATTTGAGCTTTTCGAAGTAAGCTATAACCGCAACAATCACACATTCTATAATAACAAGCGGGCGTTGCACGCAGGATAGCAACAAAACTTCGAATTCATTCCCTACAAATATCGGAAGTCCGGATTTGGTCGTAAAAAGCCGAATCCAATAGTTTCAAACAATACAAAATTTTAAACTGCTGTTGGCATTCTGAAACAAATTACCGATATATCGGAAATTTGCAAAATGCAAGCTTCAGATACGGTAAATTAGCAATTGATTCGAATTCTGACAAATCATGGATTCGACGCCACACTGCCGACTACAGAAACTAGTGAAAGTGAGATCAAATATGTTATACCTATATCTAAACTCCCGGCCTCCGCTCACTACAGACTATACAACATTCACATTAATAGATTAGCCTGTGTCACCAGGAACATCTAGTGATGGGGTTAAAGAGTGAACAATTTTGCCACTCGTTAACCCAGACAGAAATCGACCGGATATCCGGTTCCGGTTTAATTAAAAACCTACCAGATACCAGAAATCTGCGGTTGTGGTTCTAATTTGTCCTAAAAACTGTTTTACACACCGAAATACTGGATATTTTCCAGCGGCTGCAATTCAAAAAGTCTTGATTGGACAACGACATGGAATGAAAATTCCACGCCAACAATATTATTAATCTTAAATCCACAAATACGTATTTTAGCACGACTCAACAAACACTTCCCCGGTTAACAGTCGGCTCCGGTTCCGGTACAAAATTTACTATCCGACTCCGGTAAAATTAATATCCGGTCCATCTCAGAACCCAGATACTATTAATTTTCAGTTACTCCGCACCCTATTGAGTATCACAAAATTTTCTATAACGTGTTATTCCAAGGTTAAGATAATTACAGACACTCATGATTCATTAACATAATTACAGACTCTAATGTTTCAAACACATACACGGCGCAAACAGTGTGTGTTGTTCTTGTAGAAAGTACAGCATGAGTATTTATTTACAAACCGAATTTAGTGTTATAGTTTATTTCAGTAACTAAGATGTTCATCTGTTTAATTATTTTCATGTGCAAGCGTTAACCTCAATCTACACTGCAATTTCCAGTCAGCTTGTAAAACTCGGAAAACAACAATTGAAGTCTGATTATTTTTGGTGACAAGCTAGAACCCAAAACACTAAATTTTGCGTTTTTTCATAATCTAAGTTTATAAATTTTTAACTACGTAAATAATATTAGTTTTTCCACGCCAATGTTTTTCGTTTGCTGCCATAAACATGCTTTAAGATAGGTTTTACGATAAAAATTGTTTACTACAGAATTTATTATCATAGGTGTATTAACACTTAAAAGCAGTAAAATTGTAACTCTTTGCCTCTTTGGAATACACGTATTAATTTTACACGTTGAGGATGTATGTATATTGTAAAAGGTAAACAACTGTTAGCCTAATGTATGCAATGTCGCAACTTTTACTTTTACACTCATCAGGGTGTAAATTAAATGAAACTTAATAGTATCCTCAGATCCTTGTGGTAGCTAGCGGCAATTTTAAAATTTGTCACTCGTTAACCCCAACACAAGCCGTTCCCGGAGGCACATGTCAATCTGTAGTAAAATAAGCGTATTTTCATTGTATCCCTAAGGGGGTAGATGTTCCGTACCCCCGCCTAAAATGTCATAAAAAATATGTGCCGACCAAACGAAAATTATGTGTGCTTCAAAAATCCATAAATTCTACGTTCCCGACTGCCAGATGAATTAAATGCCCCCCCCCCCCGGGTCCCCGACTTACAACTGTGCCATCCTCCTTCAAATACGACTGGACCAAGTTACGAGCTTTGTAACCTAGAGTCGGAGGCAATAGGTGAGCGTCTCGATTTTCCCCATACAATTCCAGCGTCGTCCTTGCAAGAGTTGTCGCCGCTTTTGATACCTTAGGAAAGCCAGACGTATCCGGGTCGCGATTTTCAAGCTCGGCGGTTAAACATTCAAGTTTGAGCCTGCACAGCGGATCAAACTGGGTTTCATCGCCGTCAAAATCAAGCACTGCTTTTGCAGCTTTGCGACGTTTTGAAATTTGCGACGGGTTATCATCTGCATTCGCTACAAAACATACAACCAAGAGGTGAAAACAGTAAATAACTGATCTGCTTCAAAACCAGAAGCAATGAAATAAAATTTTATAGAAAATTAGTAACTAGATTTCCCGATACCAAAATTTTTTGCCGATGCCGATTAGTATTTTCAAATTTTGACTATGTCGAACAGATATCAATTCCAATTTTAATACACGATGCTTAAATAAATGAATTGATAGATTCATTGTAATAAAATTTTTCAAACACAAACGCCAGAGACATCAGTTTCCTGATGAGACGCACTGATGCAAGCCAACAAGTGTAAAGAGTATCAGCAAAAGTTGGCGCAATGTTTTACATTGTCGACGCCGATACACACGAGATGTGCCAAAATCGCTGATGCCGATACCGATGAAGATTAATGGGCACATTCATACTAAATATACAATAACATAACGCAAATTTTACCTTTAGTGCGCTTTTGTGCTTTCAATTTCCAATTGTCTGGCCCTTTCCAAGTATCCAATATCTGCGGCGAAAAGAATCCATAGTCGAGTTGTTTACTTGAAACCGCCTCTCTTATTTTTTCGTAACGCGCCTTGCTGAAAACACAAAAAAATCATGCGTAGATCTAAGAGCATCCTCAATTAATAAAGCAAAAGCTCTTGATGATACACATACATGAGATAATATAAAGGCTTCATATAAACCTTCATTTCTCACTAAACCTTCACTCGAAAGTAATTTCAGTAAATGTGATTAAAACACACTCAAATACAGATTTTATGTAAAAAATACAGATTTTCTGAAAAAGCTAAAAATCGTGCGTGTCAACCTAGGCATTCGCTGGACCGCGGCGGAGGGGGGCATTAATCGAGGGCCCACGGTTCCCAACCGGGTGAAATTTCTGAGCAAGGCGGTCGCAGAATTTTCAATAAAGCGTCAGTTGCAATATCCAGTGTCTAACGCCTATGAACCCGACGAGAGGGTATGTTTATTTCATATTGATGATAAAAAATGTTTCAGTTAAGGAACGTAAAATTAACCGGGGGTAAAACAGGGAGTTTGGGGCTTAACCAGCGGAAATCTTACGTGGGGGGTGCTTTTGATAAGTGAGGGCCCTAATTGCGAACCCCCGGTGACAACTAAAACAGCTGAAACTATTGGCAGTGTTATGTAATAAGTTTTGTTTAGCACTTATTACCAGAGACGGTGGTAGGCGTTGAACATTCGAATCAGAAACAGTGTTTAGATGACTTTCAAAGTTTAACATACACTAGATATACCCACTTCTGCACGAATTTTGTTCTCCACATCTATAGCAGTTTGTTCGTATGAAGACCTTTCACTAAGTGTCAAAGACGCTACACTCAGTTGAAAATACGGCTGCCAGTTGATACTAAACGAAGGTTCAAACCCGAACTTTTAGGGACGCTATATTTGTTGTGCGGTGATGTTCCGAGGCCAAATACACGTCAACAAATTACTGTTAACAAATATTGATATGCTTACGTGCGTTGCGGCACGACCCCGGAGGGCACTAAAATTGGAAAAGTATGGTGCCACCCTTAGCGATAGATACCGAGACTTCAGTCCTTGTATGTACACCGACCTACCAGACATCCTTCCCAACAATGTCCATTTGATTCTCGCCATTGCAGTTTTCGTTATTTTCTTGATCATCTCCAAAGAGCTCTTGCCCATCTTCGAACCCAGCCGCCCCAAACATATCGCTCAAATCAACGTCATTGTCACAATCTAACGCCGCGTCAACTACAGGAATCTGTGTATCTAAAATTTTAACGTCTGGACAAAGCAGTTGCGGTGGTGCTATACTAGTTAAAAATTTCAATATCGTCCGGCGTCGTACGTCGCTGTCAGTCACCGAGCGGTATCGTACGTGCATACCACAATAACTTATGTTAGTGATTGGAGCAGAGAGCAAATCCAAAACAGGAGGTCAAAAATATGTAACATTAAATTTAAAGGTATTTTTAACCATTTTACATCATATTTCGTTAAGGACACACAATGGTTATATTGTCAGTTTTTCCAAAATATACAAAAATTAATTAAAACGAGCCCAGGAAAATTAAACCGGCAGTATAGGACCCTTTGACACTACATAATAAAACGTATTTTTAGCTGCCTATTTTATATTTACTTTTATTTGTAATGGGCGGCGGCACGCGGATAGTAAAGCATACCGCAACCCAAACCGATTCCAACGTTAGTACGCCATGCCTCTGAGAGGATACTACATACATTACATCGTAATGCAAAAACTTAAACCCTAACCACCATTAACGACTATAATGTTATGAGGACGGTTCATTTCAATTGATTTTTTCAAACACAAACGCCGGAGAAATAATAGATTCGCTGATCCGATTCACCGAGATACGTCAACAACTGAAATTGATAGCATTCCAACTAACTATTATGTGCAAAAAGTATCGTCAATGAATCGGCAATTGTTTTGCAGCCGATACTCACGAAAAGTACCGATTATTACCGATGCCGATACCGATTAATCGACACATTTCACCAAAAAGTGAACCTAACCTTCATCTCTGCTACTTTGAATAGGATCTCCAACTGAACATGGATCAGCGAGTAAATTACTCAAATTAAACTTTTTGCCGACACCATCGCAATCTTTTGTGAACTGAAAATAAAAACAAAAACAATGCCAACACATAGTTACTAAATTCGTTGAAAGCTACATAATCATCTTTGTATAGGATCAAGCCAAGTTTCGACCGAGTTTAAAATTGGCTCCTTATACCGGAGTCAGCTAATAAGTATAACTTATATCTAAAAACAGAAACGCGGGTCGATAACGATTTTCAAACATAGTGGTTAGTTACAATTTCTGAGTTCCGCAAGCTATTATGAGAGCTTTCAACTCTTACGTAACTTTAATCATAAAAAAGGTACAAATTGGACTCTGCAATACGCCTTAAACATTCTCCTAAACAATTAAACGTGAATACAAGATTAATGTCTTATAGCAAATGCATACAAAAGAACAAATCAAGACAAGGGTGGGTGAGTGCTGTTCGGCCGCACCATCCCTTGCATCCAATTGACAGTTTTCGAACGTAAACACTCACACTCGTATCTAGAGTTAGGTTTGCCAAATCCAATTCGCTCAACGCACTGCACAAGTTAGCATCTATACGCGAAAGCAAATTTTCTACGTTTTCTAGAACAAACAAATGATCAACTATATTGAAAGTATGGTGGCAATATTGGCAGAGGGTTCCAGATTCCGTACCTCCACCGACGACACTGTTATCGTGTGACGCCGTACGTCGCCGCCCGTCACCAAATAGCAAATAAAACAGAAATCATTAAGCCCTATTCACGCATGCAAGTTTTTGTTGCGAGAACTTGCAGCTGCAAATTGCACGCAGAACTTGCATTTTTTCATCAGCCAATGAGAAAGCGGCTACAATAAATTCAGTGAACTTGCATGGTTATTCACACATGTGTACTAAATTCTTAGCTATGGATTTTAATGAACTATTTGAAGCTGCAACTTTTTCAAACAGGATTTTGGATAAAACTTGCAAGTGCAAGTTGTAGCTGCAAGTTCTCGCAGCAAACACTTGCACGTGTGAATAGGACTTTAGAGAATTTGTCAGAAAAATTTTCTACCAAAACACCAACTGATTTTTGAGTTCCATTATACACAAAACATCTCGGTAACATTTCGCATCTCCTCAACCACCCCAGCAATGTTTAAATGACTAAAATAAGAATCAGGACAACTACCACGGATGCACAGCCACCTTTCCAGTTCCTGCGGACCTCTTCGACCCTAATCGAAAAATTATTCCGAATGTTAAAAATATTGGTGCTACTTCCGTGTTAATCTTATAAATTTTGGTATATTTTTGTACTCAGCTTAACCTGTAGATTACAAAAAGCATATAATTTGACTATACTACGAAGTTTACAAAATGAGTACAGGGTGATACGCTGAACTGGATTATAGCGGAATCGGAACCGGAACAGCAAATTTATACCGGAATCGGTACTAGAAATTTTGTGACTGTACGGATAATTTGCATTGACAAATATAAAAATGTTAATTTAGGGTGTCTGTTTACTGGCAACAATTTTCAAAAAGGTTGCATCAACAAATCGGCGACGATTTTTGGTTCTGTAAAGCTAAACTATAACCGATTATTGATAAGTTAAGTCATCGAAAGCAATTTAATAGATAAATAATACAGAAGTTTTACGTAGCGTAATCGCAACAAGTAAGATTAAAATTATAATTTCAAAATTCCGATTGATTGTGCAATCGGAATCGGAACTCGTTTTGAATCGGAAATCTGATCGGAACCGGAAATCCGGTTGCACACTGATCGTAGAACTCAAATGAACAAGACAATTTCATATATGCAGTTTTCAGCGTTGTATTATGACCCATAACAAACGTTATTTTTGAAAAATATATTTTAACACAAAAATGGTTATGATTTTCAAAGCGATGCTGTGCCGCCCCCCTAGCTCATACCGACCACGGATCGACCATATAAAAAGTACCCGCATATCAAATGTTTTTACGAGACAGGAACCGGAAGTTAACATCATTGTCGGCAGTATTTGAGTTGCGCAAAAAACTATTTGTGTACTGAACAAAAATTAATTTTAAACCAAAAATTTGATATTAGTTCAGTGTCAAAAAATTTAATTTTTTTGGTTTGCTGTAAAATGCAATCACAGCAAAACGGTTAGTATTACCAAAACTAAAAAGCAATTTTGTTGTTTGCAAAACGTTCTTTAACCACCCGATAATTGATTGGTGCCGAGCTGATAACGATGTTTAACTAGTCCAAAACCCAGAATTATTTATTACTGTGAAGAAAAAAGCATTGCGTCGACCGGGAATCGAACCCGGGCCGCCCGCGTGGCAGGCGAGCATTCTACCACTGAACCATCGACGCGATACATATAACTCTTATTGGCAGTACTATATAGTACACAACACACATTTACAAAAGCTTTATCATAACAGACAACAACACATAAATACAAACATACGCTTTCGGTGAAAACAACAACTGTGTAAATACGGGGCACGGGCAGTGCAGCCAATGTACAACCCAATTTCGCAAGTCCGTATCCCTAGTAAGAATCCGTAAGCGGGTAGAGTCCTTAAACCCTTGTTTAAAGCCCATAAATGTCTATTATCCCTAATTGGAGCGCATAGATGACTCCAGGGCCAAAGTAGGGAATTCGCATGTTTTACCGAAAATGGCAGATTGTAGAGATTTTGGTGCGATGAGTTCGAGACGGCACCAGTTTCACGGCTGCATGACCTCTGGTTCAAAAGTTAAGAGCTAAGGAATTTAAGTCAAATGTTGCTTCTGACGTAGTCTTATATCTAAGTTCTACCCATTCACAAACTATAAGCTAAAGCAGGTTTACTTGTTGCGAGCAGGTTTACTTGTTGCGCAAATTTGGATAGCGGTTAATACGTGTTTTAGAATTTATCACAAAAAAAGAGTCATAACTCTTGAACCAACGGCATTGTAGTTCTAAAAATAGCATCATTGTACTTAGCGCGGGCACATCATAACTGGATTTTATCGGAATCGGAAAGCAAATTTATACTGGAATCGGAACAAGAAGATTTGTGACTATATGCATATTTTCTATGGCGCAGATACGGAACATGGACCCCCCTAGGAATTTTATATAGAATAGTTCATTTTATAGATTTCGACGCACTGAGTTCAACGGTGTCAATAGTTATGGCCCTTTAAATTTTACCTTTTTACCAAATAAAACACGTACAAACAATCAAATACGTGTTAGGAATAAACCTGGTTAAACTTATATTGTATGAACATACGCATAATAGATACTTCTTGTTCCAATATGCGCGTGTTTGCACTATAACTTAGAGGGCTGTCAATTTTAACAAAAATGGTACCGTTGAACTCAGCTCGTCGAGATCTATAGGATGGACCACTTTTTATCAAAATCTTTGGGGGTCCAGATTCCGTACCTCCGCCATTTCTATTAACAAGTATAAATGTATAATATTGATTTAGGGTGTCTGTTGGCTCATAAGCAAATTATAAGATTGAGAATATTCATTTATTTGACATATAATATACCAGGGTGCAACTGGAATTCCGATCCGATTAAAATTCCGACTCAAAACAAGTTCCGATTTTAATTTTTATATTGCACAATAAAAATTGCACTGTCGCACAAATCATATTAGTGGAACAGGCTGGCTTGTGCATTATAGACATTATAATACAATTTGAAATTTCACAAATATGAAGTGCCAGATAAGTAGTAAAATTTTTTGATACTTAAGTTCTTCAGTAAAATTATGTTGGCCCACAGACTAAATTTAGCGCATCGTTTAGTTCAATACTTAAGAATGTTTATACAAAACAGAATTGAGTGTTAAGAAAGACTCAGGAATTTTCGAGACTTGAGACTGACACTGAGACTCCCATCCCTAGCTATAACGCACGTTACGTTTTAATATGGGGTCCCCAGAGTCCACATTCCATACAGCGGCCGAAACATCTGTAACATAACCGTGAACATAGCTTTCAGTATCCGTCACACTCAAACTTTATCACTTCAGTTAACCAAACTCGCCGTGTTACTTGGTGTACGCTTAATATACTAATACAATATGTCGTCACAATAACCCACAGTAATTCTATATTTTGTGCTAAGCAATGAGAAGAGTTTGTACCAATAAATTGACATCCAAAGCAGGGTGGCAACAAAGGTTCGGATTCGGCAAAAATTTGAGGTTCGGATTCGGTTGTGGAAAAGCCGAGTCCAAAAGCCGAATCCAACAAAGTTCGGCAATATGTTTTTCATTTTTAGGCAATGAAGTTTTTAAATACCTTGCTATAAAAATCAATATTTTTTCAGGTGAGAAATCTCAGAATTGACGTCGGGACCAAATATATTAACGTATTATAGGTTATACGGCTGGCATGGCGTTGATATTCTGAAACAAATTATACATATATCTGAAATTTGCAACATGCAGGATTCGGATTCGGTTTCGGCAAATTAGCACTGGATTCGGATTCGGTCAAATCGTGGATTCGGTGCCACCCTGATCCAAAGATATTAGCCATGATAGGGTTAACTAAATACTCAAAATATTGACTAAAACATTATGCCACTGTAGTATATTATATACGTACTAATGAAAACGCAAAACAAACGTTGAACAGCATATTTTCTAGTAAGTTATAGTCTAGTCAATTAACCGTAATTCGGTGATGCAATATATTTGCAATTCCTGTTCCAGCGAGAAAATTAATTCCTATTTTCTGCTCTCTGCCAGAAGTAATTCCTATTAAAACCCTAATATTAGGGATGTGCCGATTAATCGGCATCGGCAATGATCGGCAGTTTTCGTGAGTATCGGGATCGGCATCGGCACTGCATAAAAATTGCCGATTCTTTGCCGATACTTTTTGCACATAACAGTCAATTTGAATGCTATCAATTTCATTTCTGGGCGCAAATCAGTGTGTCTGGTCAGGAAAACTGATATCTTTCTTGCGTTTGTGTTTGAAAAAATTAGTTGAAATGAACCGTTAGTCTAAAATTATAATCGTTAATGATGGTTAGGGTTTAAGTCTTTATACAATTTATATAATTATGTAATGTAGTATCCTATCTGTTTATTAAGCATGGTGTACTAAAGTTATAATCGGCATCGGCATCGGTTCGGCCTCGGCAAAATTTCAAAATAAGATTCGGCATCGGTACCGGCAAAAATTTTGGTACCGGCAAAAATTTTGGTATCGGCACATCCCTATCTAATATAATATCAACTAGTGATGTGCCGATACCAAATTTTTTGCCGATACTGAACCGATGCCAACATCGATTCTAATTTTAATACATGATGCTTAAGGAACAATTAGAATTGCTACGTTACATTATTATAAACACAAAGACTTAAAGTCTAACAACCATACACGGTTATAATTATTATGTGAGAACGGCTCGTTTCAATTAATTTTTTTACACACAAACCAAGCTCTCGGCTAAGTGCAAAATGTATCGGCAAGCAAAGGATCGACAACTTTTGCAGTGTAATTGCCAATCTCCAGAAAAGCGCCGATATTACCGATCGATACAAATGCCAATTAATTGGCACATCCATAATATTAACTGTTCATCACACCAGGATAATGATTACGTTCAAAAATGAAATAAACCAAAGAAAAACTTTTGTAGAGGATATATTACAACGAACAAACAATTTTGTGGGGTGGGTCGAGAACTTCGTTATTCGCAATTTTTTGATAATAGAACCGTGGAGAAAAAATAACGTCACAACTTACAAAATAAAGCATACTTAAAAATTGCATCTTAAACATACAACTACAAGAATACCCTCATCTATTACACTTCTTCAAGTCATTATATCGAATAATAGGCACGACGAGAAAAAACTGCTACATATAAAGCTGCTTATTCAAAAACTTTCTCAAATTCAGAAATCTATTTCTTGAAAGAGAAATTAACCTATTATCCGGCAAAAATAAGCTACGATCTTAAATCCTCAAATAACTATGCATATTATACGATTGCTTTTTTCGTCGGCGCTGCAATGGAAACAAATCGCTGTACTCTAAAATGAAAGTATGCAGTTTTGCTTCAATCTATCCAACACTTCTCAGTACGATTCATTTCCGCCTTCCGGTAACGTTTTTCGTACACAACGGCAAGAAACATTGCCGTTTCATAATGAAGCTTATTTTAATAGGCAAAAACGCCGACAGCACAGTCGCTCACACAAACATGTTTACCTTTAAACACCGGATCTTCAAACAGCGCAACAGGTTCGGCCCCATTACCAGCTAACGATCTTGGTTCCCATTGATCTGGTTCAATTTGATAGGAATGCAGTAAAAGACGACACTGGTCATCATTTGCGAACACCGAACTGGACACTAAGCCCGCGGTAGTGGCATCATCTTCAAGTCGAAGCATAATGCATCTGAACAGCGGATCAAACTGTAACAACAAGAAAGGCGTTGGACAATTTTTGAGCAAAAGCTACTTTACACAAACCTACGGCATGAACGGTATTTGAATTTGGTTTTAATAGAAAAACTAGAAAATCCTTACTTGCGTGAGTAATCCCAAAATGGCCAGAGTAGCGCAAAAATTACTCGTCTACCTGCTGTTATAAGGAACCAGGGACGTGAAGAAGGGAAGATGAATTGTGGGTAACTGAATACTTAAAATTCAAGCTGAAAATTACTAACCTGATGCTCGCTATCAACACACGGTAAATTGATACTGTGTAAGTTCTTATCAATAGTTCTGGCTTGACCCTAAAATCAAAATAAAATAGTAGCTTCGATCTGAACCGTCCGGTTTGAGTTTGGTTTTAAACAATATAAAGAATTATAACAATATATATTTTGCACTCAAATAAGAATTATATATCATCAGATACCTAAGAATACCGGAACCGGATGGCTAAAATACGTCTAACTTTGTTCTACAAAAGTATTAACATTATATAGTGTTCCTGAAGTACTTCGTTGTACCATTGTGTTTAATAATCCTTCAGAAACAATAACTGTCCAGACCTTCCGTTTTTTCTTTTTCTTGCCAGTTGTTTTTTGAGGAGTATGTTCCAAATCGCTGGTATCATTTCCAAGTCCGTCACCCTGTCCATCATCGTGATTTGTCGCGAATCTACCTGAAAGGAAGCAAATATTCAACATTTCTTTTCAACAACAATTAAATGAAACAATAACCGAAAAAGATATTCTACTGCAATCCAAAATAAACTACAATTTTTACCTAAAAATACATTGGCAAAAATTCTAAATTATATAACTCTTATTTTGAAATCAATTTTTTTAACTGAAGTTACCTTTCGCATCCTTGCCACCTTTTCCCAAGCCGCCGACCATTTGGTAGGTTGCTTGATGAACAACGTCTACGCGATAAGCGTAGATCTTTGCACTTGCGTCCAGCGATGCGCCGGCTACCTGTGATTGAGATATTTGTAAAAAGAGTAAAGAAAAACTTTATCGACCGCCTTTAAAATTAAAATAATACAAATTTAAGATTAATTACAATTAATGCCTATAATTTTAAAAGTATTTCACATTCATAACCCAAAGCAAATAACTTCCATCAAAGAACAAGTTTTGTGATTTTTATGCGAGCACAGGTCATAGGAGAAATGTATGTATAAATTAAAATTTATGGTAAACGAAGATGCGCACATTATTTTATTGTATATAAGTGTAAACAATTTTTTTAAATCATAGTCAGTCTAACTTACCTGAAAATTCGTCGTTCCCTCACTGGATTCTTTTTCACGCAAAACGTCTGGCAGCAAATCGATAAGATGTAAGCTAAACGCGTTTTTGATCCCAATTTTCTGCAAAATGCCGGAATTAAAATTTATTACTCGTAGAATATCACTTCGAAGTGTGATTACTGAGAAATGCTGCATACGCAACATTGAAGAACGTGTTTCCTGTCTTTTAACCGCTTGAATTTAGATACTAATAATTACATATTTAACTGACGTTACAGAAAACATTCAACGCTTGAACTTACATTTTCTGTGAGCAATTTAATGCATTTTGAGTAGTGATCCGCAATTTGCGCATTACTTCGATTATCTACTCCAACCGTTTGCACAATTCTCCTACAAGCCAACCAAAAACTAGCCATTTTTAATTTTATCTGATTCCCATTCTGCGCTCGTACTTTCAAATGAATGCATTTGTGTTCACCAGGTGATAATAGTTCTTGTAACTTTGCTGTGACACAGTGATTAGCGAGCTACGAAGTTTCGTACGTGTATGTACGTATACTGTTCTGGAATTTGATTTTCTGTAATGCTGCGCAGATATTTCGATCAGCCCGCCGTAGTTTTAATTATAGTGTTCGAAAACTTATTACGTACTAAGTAGTGACCAGTCGTAGTGGGACTACATTTATTGAGCGAAGCTCGAACGCATGTAAGCAATTAAGCTAATATGCAAATTAGCTATTAGCTAACTATTCAATTATCGATTTTGGATGTTTGTAAACTATTTATTCAAATTCCTCGCACCCAAAAACCCTTCAGTAAACCCTAATAATTATTGAAATGATTTAAAAAGTCCTAGTTTTGTCTTGTCCATTAAGCTAATATGCAAATTAGCTATTAGCTAACTATTCACTTATCGGGTTTGGATGTTTGTAAACTATTCATTCAAATTCCTCGCACCAAAAAACCCTTTAGTGCTGAAATTAACCTTAATAATTAGTGAAAGATTGTAAAAAGTCCTAATTTAGGCTTATAAACTATGCTAATATGCAAATTATCTATTAGCTAACTGCTCAATTATCGGTTTTGGAGGTTTGTAAACAGTCTACGCAGATTCCTCGCACCCAAAAACCCTTTAATGCTAAAATTAGATTGCTTCTAACTGTAATAATTAGTGAAATATTGTGGAAAGTCCTAATTTAGGCTTAATTAATTATGCAAATTAGCCTGTAGCTAATAAACGGCTTAAGATTTTAAAACCCCAAAGCGAGGTTAACACCCCAGTATAATTGGCTTTCAAACAAAAAAAGTTTATCAAAATCGGTTCAGCCGTTCCTGAGATTCTTTTCGGACGGACAGACGGACGGACGGACATCCACCTTTCGACCCCCAAGTACAAAACATAAAACGCTTCGCGAAACTCCGAGCTTCGCTCAATAAATGCGACACCATGCCAGTACAAAACAGGCATTAAAGAAAAGATAAACTACATATATTAAAAATTTGTAACCAAAGATACCTAAGTCGATATTAAAACATTTCGTATGCAATTTCCACATATTCGTTATGATTAAGCTGCTGAATTAATTTGAGCACTTTAATTATATAAGTTTTACACTTTAACTAACTATATATCAGGTCTCCAACCTCTTGGGAGGCAACAAGTTTCAAAAACGCCGCATCAACAAATTGGCGAACTTTTTGGGCTCTGTAAAGCAACAAGCAATTATTGACAAGTTGTAAGAATTCCACCGAAAACCGGAATCACGGTTAAACACTTTTCAATACCTGAACAGAAACTCCCCTAAAACTTTCATATATACCTTTGAACAGCATTTGCTGACGTAGATGGACTTTGGAATTGATTCTGACTGTTTGACACCTGAAGTATTGATTCATCAGTATACTATCAACTATCAGATCATTCAAGTTCGTCACTATAAACAGATGTCAAATGCTACAGACAGACAGTTATGTTTTTGATCAGATGGCGCAAATATGCAAATTCGCAATGCGTTCAAAATCGGCTTTATTAATTGAAGCAGGAAAAAATTTAACTTTACAGTACCTAAGTGATAGCAAGTTCCAAAATGTTTTTCGCGTTTCACCTATGCTTAACAGAAAAACCGTGCTTCAAAAGATATGGTCGGCAAAGAAAGGGTTCCAAGCCCCTCATCTTAAATCAGAGGTTCCACAATATGCGGATTAAAATGTTTAAAAACCTTACAGTTGTTTATTATATACTATTACAGTAAACATTAGCAGAGCTGAGATATATACCTTCGGCCATAGATACACAGTTTGTTAAACTATCAATTCCATCTGGTTCTGTTAACCTTAGCAACTACGCTTCTGCCACAATAAAAAATAGAACAACCTAGTATTAATGGCTGAATTTATTGACGGTAACAAGACGAATACCCTGTTTGCTATTTCCTTAAATAACACGTACATGCCAGGGCTTTAACGGAACTAATATTTGTCGGAACAGGAATTAAGTAATTATATATTATTTAAAACTACGGAACATTTTAATGTTTACATGGTTTGACACAACACTGTAAAAACTTCGGTTCTTGTGTCCTGTAATACAAGAACCGGAATCGATTTTTGCAGGAATTCCGGCCGGAACAAGAAGTCACGTCGAACCCCGCAATCTTAAACGACGCCCATACCCAATTATTACCACAAATAACCTGATTCAAATGTCGTTGGCGTAACTCTTGTCTGTCGTCAACTTCTTGCAACTCGACCGTTGTTGTATCTGGACAGACTCCTTGAAACACAGTTGATAATGTTTCATTATCTCCAGACAATCGTGGTAACGATATTTCTATCCTGAAAATATAACCCTAATGACAGTGCATTCTGACAGGTATATATGCACCAAGGATTGGCGCTCTCAATCTCAGGCTTTGGCTGGCCTTGGTGTCTGTTTTCTGAGTCGTCTCAATAGATTTCAAACTGAGCCTAAAAGTTCAAAAATGTTTTTACCATTTTATGCTCAACGTTTACAATAGATACATATTGCATTTGTTGATTTTTCAGTGAAACTAGCATTCTGCGCAGTGTTTCATTCTGTTACCTACATACTTAATAAGCAATTCTTAATTATATACGTATAGAAGATAGGCAGCATTTACGCAGGGTTCACTATACACAACTTCTTAAGACACAGGTAACGACATGTCCTGGGGTTAAACAAATCAAAGTTTTAAAAATTTTCACTCGTTACCCCCACCTTAGCACAAATTTTTAATATAACCCCACCGTAGTCAACACAAAATTAATGTGTTTGTTTTTAATTTAGAATTGTAATCCGTTAATTGCTGTGATTCGTTTCCAACGGTGTTTTGAACGTGTTTATATTAGGATGCAGCCGGATATCCGGCTCCGGTGGGATATATACTTAGATTTGCATGCATACACACGAATATATCTCAGTTTATGCTTTTGAAAATGTATGTGCTCGTGGTATTTTTTAGTGATAGAATTAATTTACGAAAAAAATCATATTTAGTGCGCTCAAACATTAATTAAAACTGTAATATGATTTGCTAAACCAGAATACAAACTATAAAGGAATATGACATTAAATTAAACAACGAAATAACTATCCGACTCCGGTTCCGACTGGATAATATATTATCCGGCTCCGGCTCCGTCAGTTTTTGGTATCCGGTTGTACCCTGGTATATATACAAATAACAATGTTTGCACGCATTTAACACACACGACGTTTGTGTTTAGTGTGTTTGTGTTTTGAGGGCGGGGTTACATCAAAAATTTGTGCCAAGATGGGGTTAACGAGTGATGATTTTTAAAATTGTCACTCGTTATCCCAAGGACATGTCGTTCCCGGTTACGTTATTAATTTTACTCAACTATAAATCAATTGTTAAATTTGCAGCCCGATAGCTTATTACGCACCGTTTGATCTTGTCAACATTGTGGTCTCTCGGAGAAAATAGGTTGCTTCTGTTGACACCAGATGACCGACGAATGCTTCGTCTATTTGACATGTTATCAAAAGTAATTTTAATGTAAGTCAATAAATCAAAGCTCTGAAAAGTTTACCGCAGCCAGGCTGCAACAACATTC
Source organism: Enoplolaimus lenunculus (assembly GCA_030248215.1). Classification (NCBI taxonomy): domain Eukaryota; kingdom Metazoa; phylum Nematoda; class Enoplea; order Enoplida; family Thoracostomopsidae; genus Enoplolaimus; species Enoplolaimus lenunculus. Next base: position 6,822 of record JASANG010001402.1, on the reverse strand, counting down.
TATACGGTAGCTATTGTAGCAACCTATAACATTCACTGAATTCAGCTGCCAGGTGCAACAAGAGGTTAAAAAGAATAAACACGTCTATTCAAATTCGAGAGAAAAAATCTTACTGAATGTCAGAACTGCACGGTCGGGACGACCCCTTCCTCCGAAATACTGCGAATATATTTGATTTTTCTCGTAAATTTCTCCGAAAGATATGGCCACGCCGGGAATCGAACCTCGGACCTCTCGCTCGCGATCAAGCGCGCTACCCATTACACCACGCGGCCGATATCTTAATTTCCTCTGGTGGTATATGCGCACGACTATGTATGCGTCTTAACATTACACACTCTCCACCTACACAAGCTACACCGCATATACTCACACTGAACAGTGAAATTTCGAACGAAACAGAATAATTTTCAACGATTGCAAATAATCACCACAAACCCATAGTAACTAAGTTCCGGCGATCTTCAAGCCGGTACAGACGTCGAAGTTTGATTGGGGTAAAAATTACTTAAAGATACCTACAACCAGGAAAATTCTTCCATGTGTCAGCAAACAGTGCCTTGAAAATTTAACGGCGCACACCGTACTAGCAATGTAAATAAATAATTCATGTGCAAGCTGTACAAAAATTTGAAAACGGATTTACAGCAAAAGAATACAGGGCTTAGCGAGGATTTATGATTTAAACATGAACTTCATAATTACCGTGCAAGTTTCTGGAGAGAAAACTTGCAGTGACAACCATTGAGTACTTTAGGCGCTAGTGTTGTCAAAAAATGTCGGGGCAGGGGGAGCACAGCCCCCTAATGTGCCGGTTGGTGGCACAGCCCCCCAATATTGCCCAGACATCACAATAAACCCGTTATTTGTACGCTTTACACTAACAGTATAATTGCGGAAGCGAAAATCGGATATTAAATTGGAAAACGTATTATAGCAAAAGAATACATGGCTTAGCGAGGAAATTGTTCAGTCTGAGCTTCAGATTATTGCAAAACAATGTAGCGGATATGTTGACGTAGAAAGTTTGAAGTTGCAGGTTGATTAAACTTTATTTGGTCAATTCAACGTCTGCATCTCGGCATCTGCAAAACAAACCTTTCCAACGCTTCAAATGCAAGGGCCGGAGCAGTCACCCCCATACCCCACATTTGGGGAGCACCCTCCCTAATCTGATAGAAGAAAAATTGATTGTCGAAGTTTTGAAATACGTTTGGCTTCTTGCTCGCTTCGGTCACAAGTTTCACACAATCATACCATTCCGCAAATTTTTCAATGGCTTTAGACGCTACACAGGCCTTTATAAACCGCCAAACTGCTAAAATGCTAACAAAATAAAGAAGGTAATAAAACAAATCTTTAAGTGATCTGTGCCGTGCGCTGTCTTCACTGGTTATTAGCAATATGAAGATTGTATTACCTAAAATTTGAACTGTATACTTTAAAAGAAAATAGTAAAATTTTCCGCTACGCGCGAAAAGTGTAATTCATTTTAAAGATGAGTTCACTCTCTACATTCACCATTTGGCAACTTTTGTGTGAAACTTTTTCGGAAGGGTGTCCTCACAGCTATCAACTCGAGCGTGAGCTCGAAAGGAGAACCTAAGTTCGAACACCGGAAAATTCTGTAGATCTACCTCTACGTCGCGGGCCTCCAGCATAGAGTTGGTGAGCCCCAACCCCTGTCTGCTCCCACATGCTGATAATGAGTATTTATCCTGGTATCATTGAAATTAGCCAGCGAATGGCTTAAAATATTACCGTATGGTTACTGTAGCGTCAGACAAAATAGCTGCATGTTTGTAAAACTAAATTTTGGAGCGAAACATGATTGTGCAAGTTTTCAATGCAATAAACTTTGTGCATTACTAAGCTTTAAATGTTTTTCGTTCTGAAAATAAATCAGTCGGCATGCACAAATTTGAATTTGATCATTCTGGTCATAAATTTGCAAGTTTTTAATTAATACTAAATTGGCGGTCTCTGAGCGCGACTTCGTTGAAGAAGTTAGTTTCCGAACCATAGCGAAGTTAACTGTTGTAACTTAGAGCAAGTTACATTGAAATTAGATGCTTAAAATTTGCTGTTTTAATTAAAATGTATCGAAAATTTCGGCTAAGAGAAATGATATTGCTAGTGCAATGTGCGAATTAAGATTAATGTTTTTATCTATATGCGTATTCTGTATTGTTAACTATGCATCATCAACAGTTTTCGATCAGACAGCAGCAGCGAATGAAGTGTATTGTTTCCTATACTCCTTTTACAACTGCGTATTAATAAAGTTAATCAGTCCGTCAGGCAGAACATATACAGTAGACACGTAAATTAACCAACAAATGTTTCAGATTAATTATCTGTGCTATAACGTTACAATGGAAGCATTCGTGACTGGCTATTCTGGTCCAAGTAAACCTAAAAAGCAAGCGATTGCTTCTGCTGCAGATAAAACAGACGCTCGGCCTTGGGTAGAAAAGTAGTAAGTTTCAGGGATGGGTACCAAAAAATACCGCCCTGGCAGTTGTGAGAGCAGAACCGCATATATAAATGCTATGATATGTTGTATTTTTGTTTCTACATGGGTTTTAGTATTAACTACGTTTCTTGAAGCAGGATGGCACCGAATCCACGAATGGACCGGATCTGAATTCATTGCTATTTTGCTGAATCCGAATCTTGCATGCTACACATTTCATTTATATCTATAATTTTTTCCACAATATCAACGCAATACCAGCCGCATGACTTTGAAGCGTTAATATATATCGTGCGTGGCATCAGTTTTGAGATCTGTGACCTGAAACAAAAATTTTGATTTTTTATTGTTTAAAACGGAAAAACATTGCCGAGCTTTGTTCGATCGGCTTTTGGATTCGGCTCGTTCAGAACCGAATTCGAACCGCAAATTTTTGAGGAATCTGAATCCGAATCTTTGTTTCCACCCTATCTTGAAGTACTTATATTTATCATTTCAAACAAAATTCAAAACCAAGTATTGTGATTTTGGTCGTCAATACAAGTATAATATCGAATTATGTGACACTTGTAAGCATGTAAGACATGCTTGTCCGTTATTGTGCACATGATGTAGTGCAGTGCTCTGTATAACGATAGAAACCGTTGGGGAGGCGGGCCACGTGGCGCACTGGTAATAGCGTCTGACTGACACGCAGATGGTCGCTAGTTCACAACCACCGCAACCCGCTTTTTAGCTGCTTAGTTGAAAGTAGGGATGTGCCGATACCAAAATTTTTTGCCGATACCGATGCCGATTCTTATTTTGAAATTTTGCCAATTGTAACTTCTGTACACCATGTTTAACAAACAGATAGAATACTACATTACACCATTATATGAAGACTTAAACCCTAACCAACGTAAACGATTATAATTTTAGACGAACGGTTCATTTCAATTAATTTTTTCAAACACAAACACAAGGAAAATGTCACTTTTCCTGACCGGACACAGTGATATGCGCCCAGAAATGAAATTGATAGCATTCAAACTGACTGTTATGTGCAAAAAGTATCGGCAAAGAATCGGCAATTTTTTTGCAGTGCCGATGCCGATACTCACGAAAACTGCGGATTATTACCGTTGCCGATGCCGATTAATCGGCGCATCCCTAGTTGAAAGGACTGAAGTCCCGGTTACTACCTACAGCGACAATACTTTTCAGCTATAAATAGGTACCTGGCAACGTATAACACCGGCGTTGGCTGTTGATTTTTGCCGGAGCTGGATATTCGTTGTACCTATCCCTTAATATTTTATGACAACGAGTCTGCAGAAATATTTTCAGACACGAGACTGCAAAAATATTTTCTGACAACGAGACTCCAGATTTTATCCAGTTTAAATGGTGACTTAGCGAAGTAATACGCTACTTATCCGATAGGCAGCGTTTCTAGTAGAATGTGTCTGGTCTTCTAATAAATATATAAATGGTGATTTATTGAATGCGTATGTATATATAAAAGATATTTATTGGCTTTCAGTCGTCCTAAATGTGTTGATGATATTGTTTCACAAGAAGAAGTAGTGGCTGTGCTCAAGAAATGCGTTGCCGGTTCAGATGTAAGTTAAATATATGTACATACAAATCTACATGGCGCTTGAATCGTAATTTACGTATTACCGGAGTCGGAATCGGAACAGCGAATTTATACCGGAATCGGAATAGAAATTTATACGTACCCGAATCGGAATTGGAAACGTTGTCGGAATAACAAATTTTGTGACTTCATGGATAATTTGTATTAACAAGTACCTATAATATTGATATTGATTTAGGGTATCTGCTGGCTGGCAACAATCATCAAAAACGTCGCGTAAACAAATTGCAAATCTTTTTTTGGTTCTGTAAAGCTAAACTACAATCAATTATATATTGATCAGTTAACTCATCGAAGACAATATAATCGATAAATGATGCAGAATTTTTATGCAACATATCACAACAAGTAGGATTAAAAATAAAATGTCAAAATTCCGATTCCGATTGATTGTGCAATCGGAATCGGAAGTGGTTTTGAATAGGAATTCTAATCGGAATTGGAATTCCGGATGCCTGGGATGGTCTGTCTCGAACTTGGTCTCGTGATTTGACTGGTCTCGGGACTTGGCTGCTCTCGGGTTAGTAGCTGAGCTAGTTTGAGTTGGTGAAAGGACGCAGCCATGTTTTGCTCGTATTTTAGGCTAAATGTACATGCGTGAACCACTAAAAATTGGGTACTTGTTTACTTCATTCAACACTATGACTGTATTAATACTCTCAAGTTCCCTCAAAATGATTATCTTACTACATTATGACATGGATGGCTGAGATTTAGGCATACTCTTCAGCTTAGGTATGGAGGTGTGGAAGTAAACAAGTAAATAAATTTGCACGACACAAGCAAAGTGAATGAGCTTTTTGCAGAGTTGATCACCAACTAATGTTTTCATTAATATTGGCACCGACTGTCGCGTCGGATATAATCCACCATAGTTCATTTTCATATTTGCGCAACGTCTGTTTAAGTTGGAGACAATTATGTGAAAGTTTTCAATCGTTGACGTTGTACCACCATTCCTAACTGGTGTAAGTTAAGTAAAATAATAAGGTTTGGCGGCCATTTATTAGTTTAATTGTATAAATTAAACGGTAGTCTCGGTCTCTGTAGGTTGATTATCGGTCTCGTTTTTTCGACCGAGACCGCCCATCCCTGCTGGTTGCACCTTGACGTACAGTCTGGTGTTATTGTGTATTAGAACAATTGCTCGGCTATAAATACACGAAACGTATGATGTAGCGCTGACTTCGTTTGCATAAACAGTTATCGGTGTCATTGAAGTTGAAGCCAATGGGTGCTACGTTTTGTTTAAACTTCTTGAATGTCTCGTTTCATAACTGCATAAAAGATAAAATACGTAATACAACGCTGAAAAGTCTGTGTAATAAATTATTTTCAGTTGCCAAATTTCTTATTCTACGGCCCTCCTGGTACAGGAAAAACCTCAGCCGCGTTAGCTGTTGCTCGGGAATTATTTGGGTAAGAGCTATAATGTCTGGACTGCTGAACTTGTTTTTGTTCTACTTAAAACAATGTTAATTGTGCATTGTTTATATTTACGACAAACGCTTTTTATATGTCGTTCAGTTTTTTTTTTTTTTATATTAAATATATTATTTTTTTTATTTTTTTTTTTTTTTTTCTTTTTATATTCTCTTTTTTTTTCTTTTTTTTTTTTTTTTTTCTTTTATCAGTCTTTTTTTATTATTTTTCAATCAATATCTACTCTATCTCATATCATAACATTTTGATCATCTTTTAGTCTATAGTGCAATGTTTTGGATAGAAATAATTTTTCACAGTTTTTATAGCTTTGAAGCTGAAGATATAACAGTATATTGTGGGTGTTAAAAGTTAAGTCGAAACCAAATACGTAAGAGACTCAAAGTGTGCTCAGGTATCTTCATCTTAAAATAATTTGTAACAATATTTTGTTTCAGTCATGAATTATACAAAGATCGTGTACTTGAATTGAACGCATCAGATGAACGTGGCATTCAAGTGATTCGTGACAAAGTGAAAACATTCTCACAATATTCAGTGGCTTCTACTAGACCAGATGGCCGACCATGTCTTCCGTTGAAGTTGGTCATTCTTGATGAGGCAGACTCAATGACTGGAGCGGCGCAGGTTTGTGTCCGCCGTCAGAAACGTGTTTAATGATGTTAATTTTAAGCGCAAATTTCAGTTGCAATGGTCATTATCTGAGATATGTGTTAGTGAGTGTGGAATTTACACTGGTATAGTATTGTAAAGCGTTTGTCGGTTCTTTTTTTAAATTTGCTCTTTTATTTAGTTTAAAATGTCAAATGTCGATTTAAATCCGTTATAGTTTAGAATCGACATTTCAATACCCATCATTAACGTTATCTTAGTGCAATATTGAATTAGGAAAATTGAATTTAAACAGCTTAACACATTATATACTAGAATGAAAAGTGCCCCGATGTGGCCATAGAAAACGATATGTTTCGGGTAGTAAGATTTTTAGTTCAATACCGCTAGTATTACAATTTCCATGCATGCGTATAAAGTTTTAAAACTAGATTAATTTGATGCCAATCAGCGTCCTCCCGAAACACGACACAACAATACTATAGAATTAATAAAAGTTAAATCATTGAGTTTGATTGACTGCGTAACGGAAACATATCCGCAACTTTCTCTGACAGCGGCCAAATAGACATGTGATCCACTGTTTCGAAATATTAAAACAAGAAATAAATACTAGAATATAAATGACGAATTATGGTTGATGTAAAAA